>LNAC01000966.1:0-41088 GCA_002007465.1 Ailurus styani
AAAAAAAAAATTAAAGATCAAATAATTTCTAGGAGAAAACATATGAAAATGTTTCATAGTGTTGGCAGTGGAAGACCTTTCCTGGCATAGAAATAAACCCAGAAATTTTAAGGTAAAGGATTTTTAGTTGTAGTACATAAAAATTTCTAACATAGCAAATGGTATAATAAACAAAATTGAGAAACAAGAACCTAGAAAAATTTTTGCAGTACATTACCACAATGTATTAATATTTTTCAACATGAAAAACGGTAAATAATCAAGATAAAGAACAGCCTCCTAATAGCAAAATGTACAAAGGAGACCAAAAGTTATAAAAAAGAAATACAGTTACCCACATAAACATACTTAAGCTTAACAATAATGAAAGAAGTGCAAATTAGGCACTAAGTTTGCTTTTCCTATCAGACGGAAAAGGATTTGGGCTGGCAGTAATGCTCAGGAGTGGAGAAGGAAGAGGTGGGATCTCTCACACACTGGTAGGCTAGTGAGCATTTAAATTGTTACACCCTTTGAGATCATGATGACAAGGGTAGCATGATTCTCAATGTGGAGTTCATTTAGAAATATGAAATGAAAATATGATTCTCAGAGAAATTTAGAAATTTCATCTCTATAAGTTTATCTCATGGATCAAGTATGTAACTAAAGACATGTAAAATTACATGTACTGTAACACTGAATAATAGTAAAATCCTGTAACATCCATATAATTGAATTCACATGAAGCTATTAACCATGATGGATTAATTCTACATGCATTATCAGGGAAAGTTTTCCTCTCTATGTTAAGCTAAAGCAGCTAACAAGTAGTATGGGCACACTTAAGATACAAGATGAATGTTACACATAAGATTATATATGTAGACAAAGTCTGAAAAGGAACATTCCTCAAATATTTGGAGTTGGGAAAAATAAATACCAACAATAACAATTATCTCTATGTGCATATATTGAGTGCTTTTTCTTTCTTGTATTTTTGGATTATTCCTTAATGAAATAGATAGCATTTATAAAAATTATTTTGTATAACAATGTGTTAAACAGTAAGGCAGACAGTGAATAAATGATAAAGGATCTAGGAAATCAATTATTGCAGTATAGAATAGCCTTGTTAAATATATCCAGAATTCAGGGAAAATAAACAGGTAAAAGTACAAGGAGAAAAGGGTAGAAAACAAAGAAATACCTACAAGGAATCCCTGAAAGACAATAGAAGTGTTGGAACAGAATGAGTAGCAAAGGAAAGTACAGAATGGTCAATTCTTCTGTCCTAAAGAAAGGCCTGAAGAAAAATTAATGGAAAGAGCTAAATGCCTAGGGCTTATCTGGTGACATCTTCTGAATTTTAAGAAATTAAAGAGCATCTTATAAATAAGCAGGAAAAATGTCACTCACAAAGGAAGAAAATTCCAGTAGTATGTAGAGACTATAAAACTAAACCAGGGAAATAAACAAATCACATATGATATTTGAGAAAAACATTTAAATTCAAGAAATCTACTTCTGGCTAAATAATTAGCCAGATATCTGAAGACAGTAGTAAGTTGTTCTTAAGCATTTAATAGCACAGAAAGTAGCCTACATGTATATCCTTCCTCAAAAAAATTACATGTATATGTGCACATAAATTTTATATATGTATACACATTTAAATTTAGATATATATGTAAAATTTATGTATAGATGTAATGCTTTGAAATCAATTAGTTATGATGTAAAAGCAATTAGCCCTGAAATAAAACAGGAATTCTCCATGACAATTGTGAATGGGGTCACAAAACAATGGAAAATTAAGTCTTGAAAGATTTATAGTATTTTAAAAAATCAATCCAGCCTAAGGTTTAAGATAGAGCATTAAAACCGAGTAGTGGGTACAGAGAAGATATAAAAGTAAGCTTCAGGAATGATCAAACGATAAACTAGATATTTTTTTATTTTCAATATTGAAAAATTTGTAACAAGTAAATTTTTCTTTTTTTAAAATTTTTAATTTTTTTTATTCTGCTGAGCGAAATAAGTCAATCAGAGAAAGATAATTATCATATGATTTCTCTGATATGAGGAACTTGAGAGTCAGGGTGGGGGGTCGTGGGTGATAGGGAGGGAAAAATAATGAAACAAGATGGGATGGGGAAGGAGACAAACCATAAGAGACTCCTAATCTCAGAAAACAAGTTAATTTTTTATGTTAAAGGTAATCATTAGTTGGGAGGTGGGGTAGAATGAAGAGTTCACCTTTGGTCTTAAGAAAATGTCATTTTCTAGAAGTTTTCTAAACACCTGTGACTACACACAGATTTAATCTAGCCAAATAGGTATTTATGTTTCTCCTCCCACTGGTAATTAAAATAGACTATGTACTGTGTAATATTGTTTTTCCAGCAGATGAAGTGCATTGAGAACACAGGGATTTTTGCTGATCACAGATGATGGACATGATCTTAAACATTCAAGCATGGTTCATTATCAATGAAAGGGTCCATGAGGAATAAAGAAGTAGAAGACAGGATAGGGAGATACGGTTAGCTGACACTGTCCTTTCCCCAAGGTCAGCCCACATAAAAATGTGTCTTGTGCATACCTGTGCCGTATACTGACATCGAGAAATGTAGATGTAAGACAGCAATAAGTGAAGAGGGTGTCTGGATGGGGCTTGCTGTCTTAGACTCCTGAGACCTAAGAGCAGGTGTTTCTGAAATGGCTAGGCGGAAGATCCGGGTATAGCTTTTGAGACAATCCCTCTCAAGTTCTAGTGCTTTTCGAGGAGACAGCTCTTTGAAGGGAAGCAATTTGTTTCTATAGATGCAAACTTCTGACAATCATTTTTCAAAAATGCAGAGAGCCATTATGTTGAGTTCATATAAGAAAGGGCATCACTTGGAAAAGCGTGGCTTCTCTTTAAAAAGTAAAACGTGGGCGCCTGGGTGGCTCAGTGGGTTAAAGCCTCTGCTTTCGGCTCAGGTCATGATCTCAGGGTCCTGGGATCGAGGCCCGCATCGGGCTCCCTGCTCAGCGGGGAGCCTGCTTCCCCCCCCCNTAAAAAAAAAAAAAAAAAAAAAAAAAAAAAAAAAAAAAAAAAAAATAAAAAAAAAATAAAAAGTAAAACGTATTCCTAATTATAGGGATGACAATTAAACGCGTGCCTAGGCTTATATCAATGAGAAAGGGCATCTGAACGATCCTGCATGATGGGCCAGGGAGCCCCACAGGCAGGAATCGGAAGGCCTCAGTTTCCCTGTGGTCACTGGGAGGTCCCGTGATAGGTAAGGAGCCTCCTGGAACCCTGGTTTTCTCAATCCGTGTCCCTGCCTGATTTCCAAACACTCCTGAATAACCCACTGAGCACGCATCAGCTCATGATACTGGATGAGAGCCCAGCAGCTCAGGGTCCAGCAACTGTAGTTCAAATCCTGATCTGACCACAGAATTGCGCTGAGACCGTGGGCAGTCTTGCTTTTAAACGTTCTCATCTGCAAAGAAGGCTACAACCCCTCATCTTACAGATACATATGGACTAAACAGATAGACATTGTACCTTGCATAGTCTAAAAGTGTTCAGTAATTTATCAGAAGGAATATATTCTTGCAATAACAGAATGATAATAATAAAAGCATGCTTCTTCTATGCCAGGCACTTAATTGTTATCTGTAACGATTCGATGAGAAAGGTTTTATTATTCCCATTTTACTGATCAGCAGACAGGCTGACAGTAATAAGAAATTTGCTCAGGTAAGAAACGGAAGCACAGAGCTCCTCCTGTATTTCAGATCTAACTTATTCCAGGGCTCAACTTTTAGCCACCACCATTTAATGTCTGAATAATTATCTATATATTTAAGACATTTTGCGTACATTACACATTTTACCTAAAAATGACTCTGTTAAGATAGAGTATCCATTTTCCTTTCCTGAGCTTTGAGGTGACTAGTTTGGTGGCATGCAAGCTGGTCCCTTAGAGAGTGAGAACAATTGTAAGTCCCTCAAGAATCAGTAAATGGTGAAGTTTGTCAAAAAGTAAAGTATTGCAAAGGCAGTTGCTATTAATTTTTAAGTAATTGCTGGATCCTACTTCCAACAGCAAGGAGCTCCATATATATATTCTGACTAATTTGATGGGGCTGAACTTCAAAAACAGATTAAGTCTTTTTAGGTTTTTACCTCAAAGGTAATTAGCTTGAAATATAGGAGAGGAGAATAAATCACAAATACTGTTATTTCAAAGACATTTCCTTTCACTCGATCCTGATTTGCTTGACATCTTGATGCATAAAAAGTAATATTCCATCTGTACAAAAGTTTTGCACAGTTTGCTCAGAAGTACCATTTTTATATTTTAGCCCCTGGATGGTAATTTGCACGGCTTCATCTCCTCTCATGTGACAGTTATTCAGTCATTGCTTGGGACCTCCTGAGTATAAACAGCAAATAAGAAAATGTGGTAAAAGTGAGAAACATCAGGAAGCTAGAGATGAAGTGAGGGAATTGTACTTTATAAGCTGGAGAGAAATACTTCAATTCTCCCTGCTGCTTTGGAAGACCAGAAGCCACTCCTAAGCCCTCCTCCCGTGGCTAGACTATGTCAGCTTGAGCTCTCACTGGCCTAGAAGGAACCTCAAGATATTTATGTCTGCCTGACAGTTTCAAGTAAGGTTTTACCCAATATAGCAACATGGACAGCAGGGCAGTGCTCAGAAAATTGAAATAAGCTTTTGTCAACAGAGCCCTAAGTTCACCTTAAAGGACTTTTTTTTTTTGTTTTTTGTTTTTTAAAGTATTGTCTTATTTGTAGCAAAACCTCTACTTTGGGACCACGTCTAGGGGAACCTAGACAAAGTCCTAGTTGACTTCCCTCCTTGGCTTTGCCTGATGGGTCATGCATCATGCCCTCTCCTAACTTGTTTACTGGGAGATGACATTTCCATTAGCCTTCTGAAGAATTACTCTTAACATCACCCATGTATCTGATTCTATGGCTCAGTATCAATAACTAAGTACTAGCCACATCCCAATGAAAGTGTTGGTATTTGGGTGCTATGATGGCCAAGGAAGGGAAATATTTATTTTGGACAATTATCTGTCCTTGTCCAAATCCCAGACTCTGACTGCCAGTCTTTTAATAAAATATCCCGAAACCTGACTACACCGTTGGAAATAAATTTGTAAAAAAAAAAAAAAAAAGCTTGCATTTTGTATCACTTCCCATTGTTTACTACATTACGATGAGAAAAAGTGTGTTAGTGACGGCAAATCTCAATTCTGAGAACTGGAACTGTAGGCAATTCATAAAATGGAAATCGGTAACTGTTTGGATTCTTATTTGCATGTACCACATGCACAATTGTTTAACTTGTGAAGAATGTGTATACTTTGGGCTCAAAGCTTATACTCGTGCACTGTGCTGGGAGTGGGGAGTTGGTTGATGGTGGTGAAAAAAGTTCTAATACAGTTTGAGCGTCAATTTATGGTTGCTTGTGCAGTAGGTAAGAAACTAAGACATTGTCAAATATTCTGTGGTTCTAAAATAATATCTTACATGTCCTCTTTTTTTTTTGGATTGAGGTGTAATTGACCTGTAGCATTATATTAGTTTCAGATGTACAACAAAGTGATTTGATATTTATATATATTGCAAATGAAGAGAACGGTAAGTCTAGTTAACATCTGTCACTATACCTAGTCACAAAACATTTTTTTTTCTTGCGATGTACATATCCACTTCTGATATCACTGGTATTTATATTCTGCCTGCCAAAATTCACTCTAGGGCTGCATTGAGTGAATTATGCTCCTGTATGGATCAGATAAGAGAATCTCTGCCTCTCTTTTGAAGTGTTTGTGTGAGAAACGAAATTGATTAAGGTGAAATTGATCTGTGCAGAGCACCGTGGCAACTCCCAACAAGTAGGTTTTTTGTTTGTTTTTTCCTCCTGTGTCAAACTCTAACAGACAGAAAGGGGCCACAAGGACCTGCGTGAGTCTCGCTTAACACAAGGTATTTTCTTGGCAAACATTTTTCTCTAGGATGGCAGACGATCATTTTGATACCACACTATCCCCTACGTGCCACAGGCTTTGCAGGCTGCTAAAATAACACATACACACACATCCAAACACGAGCCTTGACAATTGTTGTCCTGAAGGCCCCAGGTGGAGTGAGTGTTCATCCTGACTTGTATCTGCTAAGTGCCCGTCTAACCAATACGATACGTGATAAAGCCCAAGTGATTACAGAACAGGGTTTCAGGTCACGGACTTCAAACTCAGGGCACCTCCTTAGTATCTTTATTGATTGTCACGTGGGCAAAGTTTGCAAGGGCTGCAATCAGTCTCAGCTCCTGCCAATCGCTAATGCTCTCCTTGCAATTAAGGTCACTTCAAGGTGAGTGATTAAGAGGGTGTATTGCCAGCTCCCAGACCAACCCTTTGGAACAGGTTGGGGGAAGGTAGCTCTGCAGGCTCAAGAACCATTTTGAACAACAAAGCTTAGTCTCCAAATTTGACTTATGCTACAAAACAGACAGGAGTTACTGGGGCAGGCACAGGCAGGAATGGGTCTCCTGGAGGGCAGGTGTTCCCCGATTCTCAGGGGAAGCTCAGGAAACTTCACTGTGGAGTCACAGAGGACAGTGACAGAGAAGGAGCTCTGAGATCTTCACTATGACAGGTAAAAACAAGGTTGACAGATGGTAATAAATCTTCCATTGAAGAAACTGTGATTGTTTCTTCTATTTTTGTGTTGGAAGAAAAATCCAGCCTAATGAAAGGACTTCTTAGGCGCTGGGCTCAGTCAGTGGAGCATGTGACTCGATCTCGGTCGTGGGGTGGTGAGTTCAAGCCCCACTTGGTTGTAGAGATTACTTAAAAATAAAATCTTAAAAAAAAAAAAAAACAAACTTCTTGGGCACCTGGGTGGCTCAGTGGGTTAAAGCCTCTGTTTTTGGCTCAGGTCATGATCTCAGGGTCCTGGGATCGAGGCCCACATCGGGCTCCCTGCTCAGTGGGGAGCCTGCTTCCCCCCCCCTCTCTGCCTGCCTCTCTGCCTCCTTGTGATCTCTCTCCCTCTGTGAAATAAATAAAATCTTAAAAAAAAAACACAACTTCTTAAATACTAGAATTGGACTCATTGCCTTGAGAGGATTGGGCAGGTGGACCATGTTTTAGACAGACACCAACCTATCATTGATTTTGGTGTTTAGAAAATAAATTTAACTTCATTTCTTCTGCCCTGTACCTTGACAAAAGCAGAAAACTTTCTCCATTCAATAGTCAATTGGCCCACAATACTGAGTGACTAGTGTAGTCAGTAGAGTAGTGTAGACTAATGAGTCACTCTGGAAAATACAAAACCATGATCCTCAAAAGGATTTTACCTGATGCAAAAGGAAAAACCTTATACTCAGAAACAATTAGAGAACATCTATGTTTTATGGATATTTTAGAAGATCACTACATTCTGGGGCAGCCAAAAATGTTTCATAGGATGTAAGGAATTGAGAAAGCTAAATAGAATTTAGATAGGCATTTTATTTATCTACCTATTTTAACATTTGGCCGGTTACATCACAATTTACTTGGTTACACGTTCCTCTCTCATCCAGGAAAAGTGAGCTTCCAACTTTGTGTGTTTGAGAATCATGCCTAGTTCTGGTCACTTTCTCAGCTAGGTCTATGTCTTCTCACATTAGGACGAGGCTCTGAGCCTCCCCTTGGGGTATACCCTCTTAAGAAGAGAGTCAAGAATTGTACAAAGTAACAATTTCTACTCTTACAAATATTTAGAAGTGTTACTTTGTCTCTACTTACAACAAATGGACTAGGAATCTATTACTCAGATAAAGATCCTGACTCCGGGTTGTTCATCCTGGGTGGTTGCCTAGGGTTGGGGAGGGGTCTGTGGATGGGATGCGGCTGGACAGGTGGCTGAAAGAGAGAAGCGGAGGGACCAGGGGACGTTGGCAGGACAAATTAATGCAGCAAAGTGTCACTGTCATAGTCCCTGTGGGGTTTGAGTCTTGGCTCTGCCTCATCCTGGCCGTGTGACCAGGCTCAAATTTCTCAGCTTTTCTGGATGTCAGTTTCTTAGATAAGTGGATCTCAGTGCTGCTTATCTGAAATTGGTATGAATATGAGCAACATTTACTCAAAAGGGTTGTTGTGGGTGTTAAATAATTTAACATTAGGAAGCTTGGTAGAATGAAAGTAAATTAGATTTATTTTGTGTATTTAGTTTATTTCTGAATTTTCAAATATGCCATATCAGTGTCCACATTTCATTGTATCAATAAAAATGTTTATATGGCATGCAACACATGTGTTACATTTTTAATAGCTCAAGTTTTTAAATTTCAAAATGGGGGGAGAAATGAGTACAATGTCTTGCATCTCATCCTAAGATCAGGATCTGCTGGGGGGGGGGTCCCCAGAACTCTGCATATTGGAAAAAGTCCAGGTATCGATAACAGAGATGACACCTGAGCTACATTTTGAAAAAGAGTGTGTAAACTCCAAATGTCTAGTTGGGAAGACAGTACGTCACTTTTCCGGATATCTTCAGCAGCTAGTACAGAACATGAACATAGTCGCTACTCAATAAACATTTGATGAATGAGTAAAGGAGTGAACAGTTGGATGAAAAGAAATACTTACCCTGAGGTTGAGAGTCTCAACCTCAGGGTTGCCATTTTGGGCCAAATAATTCTTTGTTGCAGGCGCTGTCCTAAGCATGGTAGGACATTTAGGAACATCCCTGACCCATACCCACTGGATGCCAGTAACCCTTCATCCTGCTGTGAGAGCCCCAAATGTCACCAGACATTATCTCATGGGGGCCAAACCATGCCCAGCTTAAAACTACTATCCCAGACTAAGGCAACAGTAGAAGCATTAAACACAATAAGCATTGAACAAACATTAATGCTATTGCTTAAAACCATTTGGGATGTTGAGTCACTGCAGATGAATTGGAGAAAGCGCCAAATGAAAGGGTTGTAGGATAGTTCTGTGAGCCTTCATGTAAGATAATTACTTTCTCCTCCAGAATGGTCACCTGAGTATGGTCGTAAGAAAAAAAAAATTAATTTGATTTTGAACATCCCTAGCGGATGTGTAGCCCGGAATTAAAAAAAAAATGTTATGTGTTGTAATTTATCAGCATGATTCCTATTAAGTCAGTGGGGGAGTCAATGAATAAATCCATATACAAGACTTGAAAATGTAACCTTGGGTGTGATCTGCTTGTTATATTCATGAGAATTATAATCAATGGCCTATATATGGACACATTTTTTTCTATTCCCCCTGCCGTTTAAAAATTTAAAGCCACACACACTTCGTAACTCAGTTTGCCAAGAAAGCAAATAGACGAATGAAATGTAGAAGATTAGTATCCTAAACATCATTTTCACTTTGTTCTTTTCACATATGGCCACTTGTATAGCTCCAACCAAACTTTTGAGTTTCCCTTCGGGATCTAACAATTGCAATTTGAAGTGGAAGTAGATGAGACTTGGTGTGTTCTCCTCCATCAAAGGAAAAAGTGAGGATTAATGGCCTCATAAAGGCACACGTGGGTATGGACCTCGGAAGGAACTCTGTGTTTCACTTGGGGTTCAAAATCGTGAATTGGGAACTTGAGTGAGACAGATAAATTGAAAGAAATAAGAGAGCAATCCAGCCTAAATTCTGCTGCGAGGTTGCGACCATGGCAGCTACTGCTGTACCAACAACAGTGACAATAGACACTGACCACAGGACAACACATCACTCTACAACAAAAACCACCACCGACACTAAAAAGTTGTGCAACCACACAATCATGGCAGGCGCTATTCCTACTGCAGGTCTGCCCTGGGAACAGCCAGGACAACCACCGTACCTACTCTTGCTACTACCACTCCCCCACCACTGGGGATGGGAACTACTGACAACTCCCTGTATGCCACCAACTCCAAACCATCCTACGAGGTGGGTGTTTAACTCCATGTTCCCGAATTAAGGCTGAGAGTGTAACTAATGTGCTCAATAAAGGCAGTAAATGAGGGTTCCAGGGAGACCAATCAAGCTAGGAGTCCTTCCCTCTAGTTCAATGATGTGCAGCTACACACCATGGCCGGGTGGCTCTACCTTCCTGGAATGCGGCCATCTTGTTTCCTGAACACTTCTGAGAATGCATTAGATCATGGATAAGCTGTTTCCTCTAGTTCTTCTCAGACTAACTCTGTCACTGTGTTATGTAAGCCCAGAGCAGCATGGCACCATGCAATGACACGGAATTGAATGTTCAGATGTGTCCCTCCTATGGGGGACAGCTGGCTAGAACTGTGACTCAAGCCAACTGGTGTTAGTGAATTTGTCCTCTCACGGCCAGTAGGACAATATTGAGATCAGAGCCATACTCCGGCTTTGCCTGTGTCCTCACCAAGGCTGGCCATAAAATAAGCCATTTTTATTTGAACTCTGAGGTCCAAAAAAAATGATGACTATGGAAACCCCTTAAGTTAGATATCCTTTAAAAACACATTCCTTCACAAAGAAAGCCTGAGGGAGGATTTGGGAGTAGGAAGAACACATTCAGGGCTGTTTGTAAACAGAATCTTCAATGGCAGCCATGTTCTAGTAGTGTTGTTTATAATACCCCAAAACTGGATCCACTTACATGCCCATCAGGAGGGGGTTGGTTACATAAATTATGAAATCTTCTTACAGCACAATGCTGCAAAGCCATTAAAAATGACTCCTAATTCTACATATGACACAGAAAGATACACATTTTATGTAAGTGACAAGATAAATTATCATTATAATTCCATTTATAAAAGACAATTCCTCATTTCAAATTCTATATGAATAAGGAAAATTAAAAATATATGTCTACACAAAAATGTAAATCACTGATACCTCTTGGCAGTGGATTAAACTTGCTCTTTACTTTTGTCTATATAAATTTTAAACAATAGGCAAAAGGAAGATACAACACTTTTCTAATGAGGGGAAAATCTAGAGATAGGCAGCTACAATTATATTCTAGTGATGATTTTCTGCCTCATCTCAACTTTGCATGCAAATTGTAGATTTAATTTACACACTATATTAGGAAATCAGGCCTCTTCTCTTTAAAAATCCCAATCTCGGATCTGATCAGCCACGTTATTTGTGAGCTTTGATTGTGAACAACTGGTAGCTTCTCACGAAAGTCAACCCCCCCCCCCAGAAGGAGATGAACTAATAAGGCAAGTGCAAAAGGGATGACCATAGGTTATGACAGGAGCTCATGCAAACACCATTAGAATAAATATGAAGCTTCAAACAACAGGGAAGGATGCAATGCTTATTTGAACACATACATTATAAGGCATGAAGTAAGAAAAGCACCTTAAAAAAAAAAAAGCACGTAAGTGAACACATAGAAAGATACAGTCAGCTCCCTTTAGCCTAAATTTTATATGACTTTCAAATTAAGCCTTTCCAATCTCCAGTCTTGCCTTCCAGACCCAGTTTGGTTTGCTGATCTATTTTCATCCGTCAATTTTCTCTTTGAGTACAGTGCATATTGGGCTGGTCTTTTCCTCGAGGCCTGGAGGCATTTTAATAGGATGAGTCAACAAATGAGCTTAATTGATCCTGTTGGGCCTTTGTTTGTGCAAGGACGGTGAGGAGCTGCTGGCTCAGTTCTCTTTGGAAAATTTTAACTTGGGAAAAATGCATCTCGGTCTAATTTTACTTGCTGAAAGGATAGTCACCTATCTATTATTCAATGCATATTGACCACTAGATTACAAGCATCCTCACTTTAAGTGACACCTTTCCCTACCCCTGCTGGAATGAACGCTAGAAGACCACTTGGTGATTCACAGCAGCTGTTCTCCGAAAAGGTAGAGGGGCTTTTTAAAACACCTTCTCACAGTTTCCACCCCATCCTCCCCCCCACACACAAAAAACAAAACAACAAAAAACCCCCAAAAACCTTGGTAATGTGAAGGCGAGAAAGAAACCTGATTTACCAGAGGATTAAGAACTAGCCCAAGGCGGATATCAAATTTACACCAAAAAGCTCAGCCAGACATAATTCCCAGGTGCCTCCCACCTCCCATTCTGACCTCCAGGGTCTGCCTCTCCAGCATTTTCTTAGGCTGCCAAGACTCAGTGAATTCCTTGATTTATCCTGAATACATTCCTCAAAACAATGCCCAGTGCTGGAGATGTTGAATTCCTTGATTTATCCTGAATACATTCCTCAAAACAATGCCCAGTGCTGGAGATGTTGTTCTATCTTCTCCACCGCCAACACAACACAGAAGAGAGTGACTTGATCATTTTCTTATACCCTGACCCAACGTCTGGTGCTTAGCCATGCTTCCTGGCTAGTACGCTGGTTCCCTCTCCCAGCTGCTTCCCGACACCTTCCTTCCCCAAATGCTATCTCCTTCTGCTCAAAATTCTTAGCTGACCACCTTGCTCTTTCCTTCTTTGAGAAAATTAAAGCAATAACAAGAGAACTTCCACAAACTCCCGTATCCGCATCAACTCACCTTTCCTTACGTTCTGTCTCCCTTCTTGTTCCTGCAGGTAAACCACCCATGCTCCTCTCCTAAGACAGTACCTTCCCTTCTGCCCACTTTCCTTCTCTCTCGCTCGCTCAAATACCCCCCTCCTGCAAGCCGCCCCTCCCTCCCGCGTCATCAATTCTTCCCTCTCTACCAGATTGTTCTCAGCTGTGTGAAACCACTGACGGCTCCAAACTTACAACAGTCTCCATTCATTCCATGGCTTCTTTCTCCTGGAGCCTTATTTTCCTGCTCTTCTTTAGCAGACCTCCTCTAGGAATTGTTTGTGCTAATGGTCTTCACTTTGACCCTGAATGTATTCATCCATTATTTCCCCCCAGGCTTTTACCCAGACAACTGGGCTGAAGCCATTTTGTAATATCACCAGTGAGTTCCTTGCAACTGCTTCTAATAACCTCCTAACTAGTCTCCCTTTGCCTCCCATGCAGTACATTAAACCCATCGATAAAAGTCAAATCACATCACACTTCTGCTCAAAACGTGTTCATGGCTTCCCATTATATGGGAAGTCCTTGCCTAAACTTATGCAAAGTTTATGCAAATTTTTAAAGTCTGAAATCCTTGTAATTTTATGCAAAGTCCTATGTGATATCTCTCCCTCCATTTACTTTCGACCCTCATCCATTCCACTCTGCCTCAGCCATGTTGTCTCCTTAGTACTGCTTGAATAAGTCAGGCACACACCCACCTCGGGGCCTTTGCACTGGCTCTTCTCCTTCTGATATGCTCTTCCCTCATTTGCATGCTGGCATACTTCCTTAAATCCTCCAGGTGCCTGCCGAAGTATTACTCTCTTACTCAGGTCACCTTGCGTACTCTATTTACAAATATACTTTTTTTAAATCTCTACTCCTGGGACTTCCCTTTTACTATCTCTACAATTAGATTTGATGTTTTCCTGTCACTGACCACATTTTATGATACTATCATTTACTTATGTTTTGCATTTATTGCCTGTCTCCTCCCCTGGAATGAAAGCTCCTTGAGGGAAGTGGTATCTGTATTCCACCTTTTAGAACAATGCCTGGTACAGCACAGACTCAGTTAATAGATCCTGAATGAAGGAACGAGTGGCAAGATGACCAAACGTATTCAAAGGAACTGGTATCAAAGTACTTGTAAAAAATGCAAGTTTTTTGGCTTCATACATGACTACTTAACTATAGTCTCTGGAGTAGGTCCCAAGAATCCAGTAATGATTTCTGATAGTGATGATTCGAAGAAGTTTCCAGAGCTAGAGCTACAGAATTCTGAATGGCTCTTTGGTAGTCAATCAGGGAGAGGGGGTCCCTCAAATGACTTGACTAGGCCAACGTTCCTGAACCAGGGATGACTGTGCTTCTCCCTGGACAATGTCTACAGATGTTCTTCTGTGTCCCTCCTGAGTGGGAGGCAGAAAAAATACTACTCAAATCTAGTGAACAGAAGCTAGGTATCTTCCTAGACATCCTACAATGTATAGGAAGGCTCCCAACAATCAATGATTATCTGAGTCAAAAAGATAATTGGGATGAGGTTAACCTTGGGCCAAGCTAGTCTGATATCCTGGTCTGTTCACTTGCACAATTTCTGATCCCTGGTTCCAAATCAGAAGCCTGGCAGAGATTTACAGAGAGAGACCGAAAGGCAATCAGGCAAAGGGAACGTTGCTTTAGGAGTAGTTATTCAGCCTTCCAGTCTCAGCCCTGCTTTTAATCGTATGATTGTGATGATCTCACCTATTCATTCTATTTGGATCACGTTCTGGACTGAATTGTGTCCCCCTTAAATATCGTATGTGAATGCCCTAACCCTTAATGTGGTTGCATTTGCTGATAGGCCAGTAAGGAGGTAATTCAGGTTAAATGAGGTTTTCCTCATAAGATGGTGCTGTTATAAGAAGAGGGGGAGACACCAAAAGTGTGTGAGCCCAGATGAAAGGCCACGTGAAGACACAGGGAGAAAGTGCTCCTCTGTAAGCCAGGAGGAGAGGCCTCATCAGAAACCAGCCATGCCAGCACTTTGATCTTGGGCTTCCAGCCTATGGAACGGGGAGAAAATAAAAATAAGTGTCTGTTGCACCCAGTCCATGGTATTCTGTATGGTAGCCCGAGATGACAAATGTAGATTGCAAATAAACTGTGCTTATGCGGCCTAGCCTATGTTCCCCTTTCTTCTTATGGAAGCATCTTGGTTTTCCTTTGGAGGACCACCTCAACTGTTCCATCACTTTCTGTAGTTCAAGTAGGGTTGACCTCACCCCCTGGATCCCAGGGCCGACCCACGAACTCGGCCTGGTTAATCAGAGCCTTTGTTCTTTTGATCACACTGACTGAAACTCAGCCAAAGTCAAGGATTTTTGTTGGATTTCTTGGAAAATTGGATCTTGCCTTCTGCTGGCTCGAAGCTGGGAGCCTGGGATGCAGCAGCTAGCTGCCAGGTGACTCTGCAAGGCCGCCTGAGAGGAAAGCAGAACCAAGAAACAGAGAGAAAGCACATTCTAACGACTTGCAGGCAGTTCAGTCCTGTCTCAAATTTCTTTGGATATAAAATAAAAAGCTAGATTTACTTTACAGCTAAAAAATGGTAAGCTGCAGTAAATTAGATTGAGGAGACAATTTTGTACATCTATGATAATTACCAATAATAATCCCATGCAAGATGAGCCTTTGACGCCCCTCCCCCAGGCCCCCAATGTGGACTGTAAATCAAGGTTGAGGCATACAGTAGGGATTAGAAGACACAGTGGGACTCTTCCCTGGCATGAAGGTTATACTGGAAATAGGAGAAGGCCTGTAGCATTTGTGAGGAATTCAAGTTCAAGTGGTAAGGCAGGCCAACTCTGGCCTTATGGAAGATGAGAGACAGGAGAAGAAATATAAAAATAAATTAGTATTTAATGTGTGCAGGACAAGTGGCTTTGCTACTAAGTCTTCTTGTATTACATACATCCCACGATGTACCTAGTGTGGAAACAGGGTTTATTGTCCCTAGAAAAAGACAGTCATAATTCAGAGCTATTAACAAAAATAATAGGGCTGGGGCCCTGAGGAGCTTTTCTTAGAATGCCTACACATATTCTACCTAACCTAATTTAAGCGATGTCATGAGTCAGAAAAGATCCCCATCAAGTCTGTCATGCTTGTCATAACATGGCATTTGAATAGAAGACATCCTTTCCCAGGAGATATTCCTGCTAAGGAACTGTGTTATTTAATGGGGTTTAAAGATTCCTTTTAAGTTGCAGGGCCTGTTTGTAGGGAATTTGCATTGGAGAAAGCAACTGTTGGCTGAGCTCCTTTTAAAGGGAAAGAAGTTTTCTCCGGGCTAGGATTTGGAGGGCAGGCACCATAGCTGTAATTAGCTAATGATGGCTGGGAAGGCTAGCAGAGAAAGGAAAGGGGGGAGGGTATAGGGGGAAGGTATGGGGCTTTGGTTTGAATTTGGAATGACAGACACAGTTTTTTAAAAGCTACCATCTGTGATTCTCACTTACTTCCAAAATAACCCTGTGGTTATTCATGACGATATTTGCATTTCATAGTGTCACCTCTCCGGATGAGGTGACTGGACCAGAGGTGGACACCTGGTCCAGCTGTGGCCATCCTATCCTCTTGGGATTTGTAAATGAGACACAGAAGTAATCTAATCTGATTGTGCAGAACTTTTTTTCTCTAACTTGGGACATGTATATTTCAAGAGGCGTAGGCTGATGAAGGCCCCAATTTTCATTTAGCTCAGAGGAAGGCACAGAGTTAGCTTTGAAGCCTTTAGGAGGAAGCCCTAGAAAAAGGAGAAAGCTCTAGAGAGAGACCCAGTGTATGGACAACCTACTGTCTGGTTTCCAGACGCGGGGCGATTCCTTACCAGGTTAGTGATTTCAGGACAAGTGTGAAGAGAAAAGAGAGTATTTAATTATCAAAACCACGTTATAATTTCATTTCAAAAGCAGCATCTCAAACTCCTTGCATTTCTGCTGGTCTAAAAGCAGCAGAATAATAATGTTGCTGGAGTTATGTAAGCAGAGAATTACTGAGGCATCTTAGTCTTTCCATCTTTAAATTCTCTCCTTCTTGCCGTCTTCACCTTTTCAAATGATAGTCACCGGCTCCGTATGCATTTTTGACTTGAAATGTACAGACGTTAACAAAAGTTGTACCGAAGAAAAGAACATTGCCAAAACGGCCCAGGGGGATTCAGCTTGTGCAATTCGGAGAAGAGTATCTGCTCTCGAAAAGGTAGACATTGACGGCAGATACAAAAAGGCTGGCTGGGTATGTCACTCGTGTACCCAAATATTACAGTTCCGAAAAATCCACCCTCATCTTAATGTCATGGGCTGGGTCAGTATCCAAGTGATTTGTTATTTCCCCACGTATGTTTTTCAAAGTTTACTTGCCAGTTCAGCAGCAAGAAAAAGTTATATTTTTCGCATCGGGAAAAATTTGCGAATAAAATGAAACCTTCCATTAGTGACTCCCCTTTGTAGAGGCTGTGTTGCCATATTCATCGCACATCATGAGAGCACATGCCTCGAACCTTACACTTTGTGTTTCAGCTCTCCTCGCTTTCTTTCCTTACCTATTGTTATCTATCCCTTTTACCTCCCTGATTAGAAAAACCTCTCCAGTGCTATTTTAGGAGAAGTGCCAGTTGGGCTTTCTGGAAGAGAACATTGGTTGGGGTAGAAGCAAGAAAAGCAGCCGCTAACTGTTCATGTTTGGGGGACGTCGGGCAGCAGGTGACAGTTGGAACATTTGTTGCTGGATCAAATTATGTTAGTCCTGCATCCCTTACTCAGCGAGCGTTGCAAGGAGAATTCTCCTTGTCTGTTAGAGAGGAATGGCTTAGCTTTCGGAGTCTTCGGAGGCCTGGGGCTGTGTAGACAGAAAGTGAATCATCCCTACAACCACAACAAATGTTCCAACTGTGGCTGGGGTCAGCCTGCTAAGCATATGGAAGTGGTGCTGGCAGCTTGGCTGTCCGTACACATTCCCAACCAATTAGTCCTGGGATGGTTCCAATAGCATTCCAACTGCAGCTAGACTCTTGGTTTGGCTGAAAAAGTTAACTCATGAACATGGGTAATTTTGCCCCAAGGTGAAATCCTGAAATACTTGTGGGAAAGCACATTCATCAGGAGTTTCACTGTAGGAGGACCGAATATGTTCTGGCATAAACATTAATTAGCTCAAATCCCTGGGAAGTCAAGGGTACTAAGAGCTTCAGGAACAGCTGTATCCAGGGGACCCATTGTGATCAGCTGCTCTCCATCTTTCAGCTCTGCTTTCTTCTGTATTGGCTTTTTAGTTTCATACAGGACTTCTCAGCATGGTGGTCCCTGACTGCTCCACACTTATAGTACACTTAGAGCCAGCAGAAATTCAAAAATTCTGGCAGAAAGAGATCTTCCTCCTTAAAAGTTCCCCCTCACCCCCATCATTCTAACAGTATTCCTGAGAGTGATTTACTCTGGTCTGGTGTGGGTAATGAAACTCCTTGACCAGACCAAGGAAGTGTTCTCTTCTGGAGTCAGGTGTGTGTGTGTGTGTGTGTGTGTGTGTGTGTGTGTGTGTGTGTGTGTGTGTGTGTGTATGTGTGTGTGAGACAGAGTGTTGTCAGAGCTTACAACTAAAACCCATAGATAAAGAGTGAGAAAAGGGTGACTTCCCAAAGAGAACCAAGATAAAATTAGCGGAAGAATGGGGGCTAGAAGACAGGTTTACAAAACCAGCGTTTGCAGACACCAACCCTAAGGGAAGTCCTACAAGGATTGCCCTTCACCACTGAGTACACAGATTGGTAATTATTCAGGCCAGGCATCCATGTTCACCGACCTTCATTCACACTCACAGGTTAACTAAACATGGTTCAGTTAGGTTTGACCTGTTTTAAATTGACCAGGATGAGCCTAGATGGGAGGGGAGCCCACTTACCTTTACTGAGTATCTGCCACATATGGAGCACTTTCATATATGGGATTTCATTCTCTTCTTATGTTCTTTAAAGGTGGGTGTTATTTGCCCTGCTTTAATATGGAAACCAAAAAAGTAAAGCAATAAAGAAGCCTGCCCACAGTCATGCAGCTAGTGAGAATCTAGTTCTTGTCTTCAACCTAGCACATTATTTTTATGTTCATATAATTCAAAAAAATTAATTAATAAGCCAGAGGTCTCATGTTTGGTGGTGATGATGGGGGTCACTCCCTGAGCCTCCAATGTGTTATTTTTCTAGCTCTTGATGAAATTTCTATGGTTCAGTTGCTTGTCTATCTTAGTGCTCATGCTGCTGTAACAGACACCATACACTGGGTGGCTTATACAATAGACATTTATTGCTCATAGTTCTGGAGTCTGGGGAGTTCAAGATCAGTGTGACAGCATGGTTGGGTTCTTGGTGAGGGCTTTCTTCTTGTCTTGCAGAAAGTCACCTCATTGCTGTCCTTGCATTTGGAGATAGATAGTTAGATAGATAGAGCGCTCTGCTCTGTTCTTCTTATAAGGACACTAATTCCATCATGGGACACTGTTCTCCTGACCCCATCTCTACTTAATTAACTCCCAAAGGCCCCATCTCTAAAAGCCGTAACACTGGGGGTTAGGGCTTCAGCTTAGGAATTTCGGGGGGGACACACAAATATTCAGTCTATAACATCATCCTACCTTCCATCCTTCCTGAATTTAACTCATAGTCATTTATTCTGGTGATCCTTTCACCAGTTCTGACTGCCTGCGGTATCTCTCTCCTAAACCTATCTATGCCACAATAGGGATTTCTTTTGGAAAATGAGCTGGAGTCTCTCTCTCTCTTTCTCTCATCTAATATCAGGCACCCCTTGGCAGGCATATGAACTCAGAGGGATGGCTTTGTAGAGGTCACTTTCACTTCTGTGTTCAATAATGCCCATACCTTAGAGCCAGAGGAAACACTTTTACTTTTTCACTCAGGCTTTACCATATTTCATCCCAATATATCTTGGGATTTTTGAACCAGTAATAGTATGAGTTGGATTCCCAATTAACTTTCTCAAATAAAAAGGAGGGGCACAGTGCCATCCTACTCATTTTGATAAAACACTTATTTGGCATCTACTGAGAGTAACAGCCTTAAGGTGTTAGCTGGCTGGGCTGAGTAGATTAATAACTTGCCTTGGGTTATCAGCTGAGTTTTATCCACAAATAAATCCTGTCTGATCTCTTGGTACAAGCCACGAGATTATTCCATCTAGTCCAGAGGCAAGGATTTTTTGCCTTGTAATTGAGCAGCAAAATGACTCTGACTAAAGCATATTTTGCGTGTCTCAGGGTTTGGCTAATTTATGAGCTAGGATCATGGGAGAAAGATGGTTTGCTCACTGTCATCAGAAATTTTATGGTCAAAGAGCACACGATGAAGCTACAACAGTGGTTCTCAGCCTGGGGGTAATTTTGCCACCCTTCCTGCCCCCCAGAAGACATTTGGTAATGTATGGAGATATTTTTGATTGTCACAATTGAGGAGAAGAGGTACTACTGGAAGCTCATAGGTAGAAGCCAGGGGTGCTGCTAAGCATCCTACAATATTCAAGACATCTCCCGCAACAAGGGGTTATCCAGCCAAAATATTAATAGTGCTAAGGTTGAGAAACATTAAGGTAAGTCATACATACCCAAAGATGATACTTGGATAGAATATTTTCTTAAGCTCAAAGAGGAAACACCTTTCTTTTTTGGCAGATGTTGCTGATAAGGAACTCAGTCCTTTTATTAGTGTCCAATGGCTACTGTAACGAATGACCACAAGCGAAATGGCTTGAACAATACAAACGTATTATGTTACAATTTGGGAGGTCAGCAGTCTCACTAAGTCCTTTCTGGAGGCTCTAGGGGAGAATTAATTCCTTGCCTGTCTCATCTTCTAGAGGATGCCTGCATTCCTTGGTTTGTGGCTCTCTTCCATCTTCAAGGTGAGCAATCTCATCACCCTGACCTCTGCTCCATCACCACATATCTTTCCCTGACTCCCTTTAACACCTTGCCTCCATCTTGGAAGGAGTCTTGATCACATTGAGCTCACTGGCTAATCCAGGAAAATGTTCCCATTTCAAGACCCTTCACTTAACTACATATTCAAAGTCTCCTTTGCCATATAAAGGTAGCACATTCACAGGTTTTGGGGATTAGGACATGGATATTGTTGGGGAACACTATTTTGCCTATCATGGCCCCCTTCCTCTGCTATAAGAATCTGTAAACCACCCGTGCTTTCTGAGACATCTCTGCCCCAAATTCCCATACATTATTAGAATCTGGAGACTAGAGAAAAATAAAAAAAAACAGTTCTAGACCAACAGATTAAAACAACAACATTCCTAACCATACAAAAAGGACAATTCTTCTTCTCTTTCTTTTTTTTTTGGAACCCAGTGTGGGGCTTGAACTCATGACCCTGAGATCAAGACCTGAGCTGAGATCAAGAGTCACATAACAGACAGAGCCACCCAGGGATCCCCAAAATGACAGTTCTTTTAAAGAAGTTTCTGACCATTTGTTCAAGCTATGGAACTAATTCCACACAAGGTTGAATACAACAATGATTATAGTATCAAGAAGATGGGAGAGTTGAACCATTCTTTTGGTCTTCAATCACTTCTTCTTTATGAATAGAACTCTGCAGTAGACAGATTCTTCTTTTAAAAATTAGAATCTGTAGTAGTCTTTATTCTCTCAGTCTTGCTTAATCAAATTTCTGAGAACACAGCTACTGTTTTGACACAGGTGGGTGTCAATGTTCAACTCAGTCCTTTTTGGCCTCCCAAAACGCAGGTTCTGAACTTGAAATTCCCCATAACAGAATTCTCTTTTGTATTAACGGTTTCTTTTCTTTTCTTTTCTCTTCTCTTCTTTACTTTTTTTAAAGATTTATTTATTTATTTATTTGACAGAGAGAGAGAGATCACAAGTAGGCAGAGAGGCAGGCAGAGGGAGAAGGGGAAGCAGGCAGAGGGAGAGCAGGAGGGAAGCAGGCTCCCTGCCGAGCAGAGAGCCTGACCCAGGACCCTGAGATCATGACCTGAGCCGAAGGCAGAGGCTTAACCCTCTGAGCCACCCAGGCGCCCCTGTATTAACTGTTTCAATGTGAGCTCCTATATGCTGACCATTATGCTTTAGACAGCAAAAATGGGACTGGAGAAATGCCAGATATCATCCCAAGGTTCATGGAACTTAAAACATTTTTGGCTCCACTTAAAGGGTTTGGGAACTAGAAGAACAAAATTCAAGCCAACTGAGTAAACATTTATGGAGCATGTACTCTACACTAGCTTGACTTAAAATGCTAAGATAGAAAGATAGATACACAAATGCTGCTCTTTAACTTAGGACCCAGAAGGAATTTACCCTAATCTTTCTCATTAGGCTATGTTATCAAAGACATTACTACAGTAGTAAGGCTTCAATTTGTCCTCTTAAAAAAAAATCTCTAAATAAATGTGACACTGTGCAAAGAAAATCAAGCCATTTCCCCCATAAGTAAACTTGCAAACCCTAGAATTTCTCTTAGGGTCATGGCATGGTAGAAAGCACACTAGTTCTCAAGTACCCAGACATCAGTACGAACCCCAGTTTGGTTCCTTACCAGGCAGGAGGACCTTGGGCAAGGCACTTACTATGTTTCAGTTTTAATTTCTTCATTTGCAAAACGGGGTTACTGAGGGTTCCAACAAAAACACTGTAGGAAGGACCACAAAAAATGGTGGAAGGACTTTACACAGGAGTATAGTGGATGGTGGATAAGCAATGGCTACCATTCTCACTCTCCCTTTCTGTCCCTGGTCCCTGGACCCACTGTTTACGTGCAGCCTTGCCAAGTTGAAGTGAGGTTGCACGCTCATCCTTTATGGCTCCTTAACTTCCCTTGAGGGCTTGGAAAGAGCTTAATATGCAGACCAGTTACAATTGCTCACACTCCTCAGTTCCTATTTTTTCAATATCTTTAAATGTAATTCACTTGTCACGTAATTGGATGCTATAAAACCTGCACTTTTTTTTTTATTATTACACAATTGAGTATCTTCTAGAAGGTGCTGACTTTACACTTTTTAAACTGGTTACTAATGGAGTCATTCTTCACTTTGGAAACAATCTTTCATTTTCATGGAGCACACAGGGCTGGCCACACAGCCAACTGGGAGCCTTTACAACTCTCCATTCCGTTCATCCATCTCCCATTTGGTATAATTCTGCCCAGAGAAAAAAGTGGTATTGACATTTTTGATCCATCCATCCCATGCTTCTAGAGAATTTGAACATTGACATCTTCATTTTATGATGTAATATTTTTATGGTTTGGAATTGATGAGCAATTGAGAGCTTGGGATCTGGAGTCAGGGAGGATGTAATTTCAATTCCAACTCTGCTACTTATTAGTTGTATGGCCTTGGGCAAGACACTTACCTTTCTATGTCTTAGTTTACCCATCTACAGAATAGAGTCTGTAATAGAACCTCGCTGGAAAGGTTTGGTGAGGTTAGACAGGGTACGATAGTGCCTAATGCATACATTACTGTAATTATTGTTGCCATTACTATTATTATTATTTATGACTTATTATTACCCTCACCCTGCTATATTTCATTGATTTATGGTTGGGATAAATTTAGATATTAAATGTAAAGTACTTAGCATAAAGTCTGGAACATAGTAAGTTCTTAGTACAAGGCAAATATTATTTATTTTTACTTATGGAAGGATTTTATAAACAATAACTTACTTAATCATTATCCTATGTGCAATTTCCATTATGTCCGTTTCAAAGACAGATAAACTGAGGGGCCAAAGGCCTAAAAGTCTTGCTCAAAGTCACAAAGACTTTAAGTGGTAAAGCTGAGATTTGAACTCAGCAGAACTCCATTTTATTCGTTTGGCTATAAGATTCTGCTCCATCTAAAATCTGTCACCAAAATGCCCCTCATATGTCATTAAAGTCATGGCCATCCTGAAAGGCCAGTTAAATTATCTAGAGCTAGGCAAGATAAATGAGATTATAAAAATATTACTGGGCTTAGTGTGGTCCCTTCCTTTCCAGGGCAGAACACCATCTGGCTGGCCCAGGGAAGGTAGAAAGTCAACATCATTAATAAATTGGTGGAATGGCCATGAATTCAGGATCCATGACAATAGACAAGTGCTGATTCGAGCAGACTGATTCTTCAGTAAGAATGACTAAACCTTTTTATTGTTTTGATAGCAACTGAAACAACTTCTCATCAGCAGCTGCTTTACTCCCTTAAGAAGGAAGAAGGTTTTCAAGGGGATGGGGTTTAGGAACACTGCTTCTGACATGAATATGACGCTGAAGCGGGGAGATTGCATTGTAATGCAGATTAGACCCAATTTAGTTAGGGTGATTGGCTGAGAGAGCACAGAGGGTTCTGGGAAATCAGTGGTTGGGGTTACTCAGTGCACCACAGGGATGCTGCCTCTCTGAGACAACACTCCTTGGCTCAGGGAAATCTGCTGTGTAGATACTGCATTTTATAGTGTGGTGGCAATGATGGATTTGATAATATTGTTCTTACTGGATACCATTTATTAAGCATTTACCAAGGGCTTGGTCCTTTCCCTGCTAATTCTTGCTGTATCTCATACCAGCCAGCTAAAGAAAATAGAAATGTTTTTACCATTTCACAGATGAGGAAACTGAGACACAAAAGCTTGAAGGCCCTCATGTGGCAGAGTCAGAATTCAAACCCAGTTTGGGCCGACTCTATCACCTACTGGTCTAGTTACTCAGCCACACACGTGGCTAAAAATGTTGGGAAGAACCAGATCAGAAGAATTTTAGTTAGCCAGGAGGTATAAGGCACGGCACATTTTTTTCTCATCCTTACAATGAGGAGTTTGTATACAAAACATTCTTGATGAGTCTCTTTGTCCTTATGAAGATAACCTGAAGAATGAATATAACTTCAATATACTTCAAAAAGGTAAGGAAGGATTTTAATTAAGGCAACTCATCTGATTTTCCACTCTCAGAACAAATAGATTAAAGCTGGGAAAAGGAATGTAAAAGCCAGATTTATAGAGCTTTCCAAAGAAAGGTATAGATTCATCTGTGGTACTGAAAACTCTAGCATAATTGTACTTGAGATACACCGGCTGATTTTCCATCAGCTTTCTGGATCACTCAACAGCATTGCTCCTCAAACTTTAGTGTGCATGGAATCACCTCGAGGTCTTATGGAAATGTAAATTGTAGAGTTCCACTCACAGAGTTCTGATTCAGGAAGTCTGCACTGGGGATGCAGCAGTTTGCATTTCTTCCCCCCCCTCCAAAGATTTATTTATTTGAGAGAGAGAAAGAGTGCACAGGGGAGGGGCAGAAGGAGAAGGAGAAAAACTCAAAAAGACTCCCCACTGAGCCCAGAGGAGCCTTCCTCTGGGTCCCACGTCCCTGAGATCATGACCTGAGTGGAAACCAAGAGTAGGACAGAGGGTTGACAGACTGAGCCACCCAGGCGGCCCAGCAGTTTGTGTTTCTAAGTTGCAAGCTAATGCCGGCTATGCTGGTTCAGGGACCACTGCTCTAGACACTAGTATATTTCATGGGAGGCTTCATTCACAGGCACACACAATTTCACCAACACCCAAAGGGCTCTCTTCTCTTCTGCTACCTGCAGAATTCTTTTCATCTTAGCCTCTGCATTTGCCTTTAGCAATTCCTCACTGTATAGGCAGCAGTATTTCTATAGGAACACAAGATTCTATTTCCCCATACCTCACTCTATAGGGGTGAGAAAGCAAGAGCGCCTCATTCCTGGAAACACCATCCTTCTCCCAAATTTTCCACAAAACTTATTGGCTCTGATCTATTCAGGTGCTCATCCTTGAGCCAATCCCTTGGTGCTGGGGGGTGATTTTGGCCAAGCAGAGACTCTGAAATAAAAGACTCAGGTGGTCCCCAACTGAAACACAGGGCTAAGAAGGGCTGAGGGATGAATCCCCCAGAGAAAATTCAGGGACATGATTTATCGTGGGGTGGAGTGGGGGTAGCTATTGGAGAGATAAGCAACATATTTGCACGATTTTATAATAGGATGAGATCCTATGATGAAGGCAGTGCTGATGTCAGAGGGAGCCCTTGCCATACAGGTTATTTCAGAATAGGAATTCCTTCAGGAGGCAGCCTGACTTCTCTCAGAATCCTTAGTTGTGCTCATGTGGGGTTCTCCATTTTCTCTTAATAAATAGGTATCACGTATTGAAGATAAATGTTATCTCTTCCTGCTTACATGGCTTCATAGCACTAAGGAAGAGATCTTATGGTCAAGAGATATCAACTTCCAGTTATAAGGTAAATAAGTCTGGGGGATGTAAGACACAAGATGTTGACTGTAATTAATAATAGTGTATTGCACATTTGAAAGTTACTGAGAGTAGATCTTGAAAGTTCTTCATAAGAAATAAAAAAATCAAAATTGTGTGGTGGTGGATGTTGATTACACTTACTGTGGTGATCATTTCATGATATACACATATATCAACTCATTCTGTTGTTCACCTAAATCTAATACAATATTACATTGCAATAAAGAAGAGAGATCCTAAAAATTGGCAGTGTGACCAATTTTAAACCTGCAAAAAGAATCTCAAAGTCTTAAAACTATGACCATTGGGTTTGATGATGACCGGGGTCTCAAGAGAACACATTTTTCAATCCTAGGCAATTATGTGGGCGAAAACATCTCTATCATGTAGTTCAGGAAGGTCCACAGACATCTAATCCACTATCTCAACAAGGAGGAAAAATGCTCCACATTCAATAACGTTTTGGTAAAGGAAAGGACTGTAGTCTGTCTTTGTTCGTTATGCCTGAGGTCAGCTTCTTGGGAGGGGGTCCAGGAGGGGAAAGCCCTATACATACAGAGGGTCAGGCCCCTGTCCCTTACTTCACCCAGTCTCAAAGTATCTGCGGTTGACCTAGACCAGAGCTGGGAATTCTTGACATTGTCCCTGTTTCCCTAGCACACTACTTATTGCTTGATAAAAATGAGGGTTCAAAATATTTGGCCATTTTGGCTGGACTTAAAAGCTTATTTTCTATCATTTCTGTACATAAAGTGTTCAGTCCATTTGTTTGGCTGCTGCTGGGGTCAATGTCCACCAGATCTTAGGAAGTATTCTTGGGAACTTGGAATGACTGTAGAAGGGAACAGCCCCCTGGGAGGGAAAAAAAAAATTCTCTCAATAGGAAGTCTTAGGACTGAGTCATTTCATTCACATATTAAAAGTCATGACCTCATTTTGGAGCACAAACTGGTAAAATTACAAGTCAGTAAAAAAAAGATAACAATAACAACACTAATATTTAGTATATTTTTGAGTGCTCACTGTATGCGAGGCATTTTTAAAAAGCTTTTTATATAGTTTTAGCTCTTTCAATGCTTATCACAACAGTAAATACTATTAGGATCTCCATTTCCCAGATGGAGAAATTAAGGCGAAGAGGTTAGGTTACTTGCATAAAGTCATGTGACTAGTAAGTGGCATATGCTGCTTTTGGTCTTAGAAGGGTAACCCCCAAATATAAGTAAGCAACAAATCCCCCTGGAGCATTTATTAAAACACAGGTGGCTAGACCACATCCACCGAGTCTCTGATGGTGTAGGTCCGGGGTGGGGCCCAAGAAGGTTCACAGGCGGTGCTGATGGTGTTTTCCAAAGGCCACACTGTGAGAACCATGATCATAGATAGACAGATTCTGGAGTTTCCACACTTCACAAATTTGGGATCAAAAGGTCATTCATTAAAGTGATCCTAGCACTTGCTGCTTTGACTTTTTCACTCTATGTTCCTGGTATGGGATCTCATTTTTATGCCCAAGTAGGAATCATTCCTTTCTTACACCCAAGACCACAAGCATTCAGGCTGTGCACTACCAGAGCCCCTTGGGCAGCGTGAGGTCGACTTGCCTTCCACTGATTGTTCATTCTCGGAGTAACTTGTTACACTGACTGAGCGGCCCTATGTCTGGTGGCCATTATTTAGTGATTAACAAAATAAAAGTAAATACATCTAAACAAAGGAATACTGCAGAGCTGGAGAAGGATGGTGGTCTTCCTAGTATCTATTTTCTGCTTTTTACTGGCTCTATGGCTGGTCCCGTAGAGAAATAATTTTCCCAATTTCTCTGCAGTTAGGGGTGGCCATGTGATTAAATGGTCCCCAGATGAGACTGATATAGCTCTCATTTTATTTCTTTATGGGAAATTGCTTTTGCTTGTTTTCTCCTTTCTGCAAGCTGGAGTAGAGATAGGATAGCAACATGGCTTTGATCTTATAGATGAGGACAGTCCCCAAGGGGATAATAGAACAATGAGATAGGAGGAAGCTGGCTGGGTCCCTGAAAGACTGTGAGGAGCAGACCTTCCCTCCCAGCCTGGGCCTCACATCTCCAAACTATTTTATTGGGAGGAAAGAATCTGATGCTTATTTAAGTCATTGTATTTTAGGACTGTTGTTTATTAGCTCCTGCAATAACTAACAAAAATGATATATCATGGTAGATATTATCTTAAATTACCCCAAACTCAGTGGTGTAAAGAAACAAGTGTTTATTATCTCGCAATATCTATTGATCAGAATTTTGGAGCAGGTTAGCTGGATGGTTCTTTTTTTTTTTTTTTAAGATTTTATTTATTTATTTGACAGAGAAAGAGAGAGAGATCACAAGTAGGCAGAGGGAGAGGGGGAAGCAGGTTCCCTGCCAAGCAGGGAGCCCGATGCGAGGCTCGATCCCAGGACCCTGAGATCATGACATGAGCCGACAGCAGAGGCTTTAACCCACTGAGCCACGCAGGCACCCCATGGATGGTTCTGGCTCAGTCTCTCATGAGGCTGTAGATGAGATGTTGAATGAAAGCCTAACTTGGACCAGAAGATCTACTTCCAAAGTGGCTCACTCACATTGTTTTGGAAAGATACCTCACTTCTTTGCCTCTTTATAGGACTACTTGAGTGCTCTCCCAGTATGGTAGTAGGCTTCCTCTAGGGTGAGTGATCCAAGAAAGAACAAAGTGGAAACCACATGCCTTTCATGACCTGGCTTTGGAAATCATACTTCATTCTTTCTGCAGTATCCTATTTGCATACATTAGCCCTACTCAGTATGGGAGGGGATTAAACCATAGAAGGGGATCACTGGGGTCATCTTAGAAGAGTTCTACCATATGGTATGAAACTATATCCAAGATAAACTTTTAGCTGGTAGGGAATGAAAGGTGGACACAGTATGCTGCCATTTGTTTTGATTTTATGGATGTACATAATACCTGTACACATGTATGTCTAGAGACTTCTTGAGAGGACGCCCAGCAGACTCCCAGCTGAGACTGCCTCCGGAGTGGGAGTTTGTGGACTAGGCGTGTAGAGTAGCATGGTAATATCTGTTATGAATTTTGTACAGTTGGATCTATATACTTATTTGCAGCCAAAGTTTAGTGAGAACACTTTTTGGTTTAAAAGTGAAAAAAATGAAAACAAAGCAAACAAAAATTGTAATTCAAACTTGAGTCCAATATACAACGATCCCTAAAAAAGCAAGCTAGTGTTAGAGTTTGATGTTGCTCCTTTTTTCCCTCAGATTAATAACTCAGTATTACTTAAATAGTTTTTTTTTTACTATGTAAAAAGTAGTTTTCCGAGGTGATGTTTTGTTTTTGTTTTTGTTTTTGTTTTTTTTGCAGAGTTAGTATCTTTGCTGTAATGCACAAATATTTGGAAGGTGAAATTGGAAGTGCTTGAAAACACAAAGTATCACCAATAGTAAATGTGTTCAGTAGGCAGAAATAACAAAGAAACATAATGAACTCCATATTTCACTTTTGGAAGAACAACTTCTTTTATGTCACCAAAGGCATTTAAAATGCTCCTAATTGATACAGTGTATGTCTTGAAACAAAGCAGCCCATGTCTACAGAATTGCAAAGTTATTTGCAAACAACTGACAAACTCTGTCCCCTGGAAGGCTTTATAGAAAGTTTATTTTAGATTGTGTTCTTCAAAAGGAAAAGGGAGATTTTTGAATTAGCTAGAACAATAAGTTGGCAGAAATAGTAACAACCTTTTGTTTAGGACCCAAAGGTTGGAATGGTGAATGGGGTTTACATAAATAACTACGGAAAAGTGGAAAACTTTTTTTTTCCATTTGTGATCATTCACAGACTGTTTGCCACATCAGTGGATCTCAAAGGATTTATTTATTTATTTTTTTAAGGATTTTATTTATTTATTTCACAGAGGGAGAGAGATCACAAGGAGGCAGAGAGGCAGGCAGAGAGAGAGGGGGGGAAGCAGGCTCCCCGCTGAGCAGGGAGCCCGATGCGAGCCTCGATCCCAGGACCCTGAGATCATGACCTGAGCCGAAAGCAGAGGGATTAACCCACTGAGCCACCCAGGCGCCCTCAAAGGATTTATAGAGAGCAAATCTTCCAGTCCATGGTGTGACCAGTGTTCAGCCTACACCATGTGTGATTCACCATATGAGTGAGCATTCAAACTGGCCTATTTCCTTTAAAACAAGCTAAGTTCAGTGAGTACATACTTGACTGTCACAGCATGGTAAAATTGCTCTGAAAGTACCTAAAACTTACTCTCTCTTTCTATATTTATTGCATCCCAGACCCAGGCAGACAGTTCACGAAAGGGGTCAATCACAGGCCAGACATTAAATAATACTGAGCTACGTCACTGTTTGTGGGTGGGAGGTGATTTGGGCCAGTAAAGTATGGTTGGACCTGTTTGTCTCATATACACTGTGGTGGGTTGAATTGTGTTTCTTGAAAAGGTATGTTCAAGTCCCAACACCAGGTGCCAATGAATATGACCTTATTTGGAAATAGGCTTTGCAGACGATGTCGTCAAGTTAAGATGAGGTCATACTGGATGAGGGTGAGCTCGAACTCCAATGACTTGGTGTCCTTATAAAGAGAGACTGAGCTGAAGACCAGAGGAACCCCAGGGAAGAAGACTATGTGAAGAATGAGGGAGAGATGAATTATGCCTCCACAGGTTAAGGGACACAAAGGATCCCTGGCAACCACCCCAGGATCAGAAGAGGCAAGGAGAACTCTCTTTCTCCAGTGCCTTCAGAGAGAGCTAGCCCTGCTGACACCTTGATTTTGGACTTCTAGCTTCCAGAACTCCAGGAGCATACATTGCTGAGTTTTTGGTTACCTGATTTGAGCTACTTTGTTAGTATAGCTTTAGTGAATGAATACAGACACCAATGGTGAATGCTGTGGGAAAACATTGTAATACGTTCATTAGGTTGAAAAGTGGTTTTTATGTCCAAATAAGTTTAACAAGAAGAAGGTTAAACAAAGCTAAAGATTTATTCTCTATCAATTCTCAGGCATTTGCCATAAAATCAGCAATGCCTATAGGCTAAACACTTCCCAGAAGAGGTGTCAGAATATAGGCGTCTTAATGTATTTGACTGACACAATAGCTCCATGAAGTTGGGAACTGTGGCTCGCCCCATTTTAGAGTTGATGGAATGGAGGCAGGGAATGCTAGGATGACCTATGTAACTGATGAGAAGGGGTGGAGCCAAGATGCAGAGCCTGGAAATCTGAGTCTGGAGCCTGGGCTCTCCCTGGCATGTAAGGAGCACCAGGGATCTCTAAGGCCTCCCACGATGACAACAGGTTCCTTTCTTCATGCAGAGGATTCTCAGGATGAATACTCAATGTGCAATGGTGGCAGCCCTGTTCTAGTGCTGAGGTGATCTCAGAATTCAGGCAGTTTAGAATCTCTGAGAAACTAACTGAAGTTACTATCCATGGCCTCCAGTGGTGCAGACATTTTCAAAGAGCAAGTTATTTTTATATCTAAATATTCCCATTTGGAATCAACTTGTTTTCTTTCTTCCACTTCTTTCCATTTGGACAGGGAGGTGCACCTTGGTTAGTGACAAATACAGCCTGACAAAAGCAAAAGAAAAAACCTACACCAGCAAATGGAAGAAGGTGCCAAATCAATGAATGGGCCATAAGAACTGAAGGGAAACTAACTAAGGTGTGAAGAAATGGTGTGGTTGTGAGTCATATCACGTTGCCAAGAGGGTGAGCTCATTTAAAAAAAATGAACAACACAAAAGGAATCAGGGAGACCCTGACCCAGAACCAGGGGGACACAGCTATTGGAAAACAGAAGGAAAGTGAGAAGTGGTCAGTCACAATCATTTCAAAGTGCACTCACTGAGCGAGGAGTAGAAGATGTAGAAGATGGTGCTACTGATGTCGGGATATATTTTCCCACTCTCAGAAAATAACCTTCCTCTTTATTTCATTGGGAATACAGGAGCAACCAGAAATCATTTTCTCATGTTCCCATCACCAAATCTACCGCCCACCTGCATCTGTACCGATTTCTTTTCTTTTGCTCCTGATACATGGCATCATCTGTCCCTTCTGGTCCTGCCAACGTGCACTGCACTAGATGCCATTCCGTCCCCCACACTCTTGGACTTTCTCCTGTGGTCTTCCTCTTTCTCTTTTGTGTCATTATTTGTTTGTTCTCTTTAGGATCAAATCAATCAGTTTATAGCACTACCAAATTATTTCCCTCCTTAAAGTTCTTTCTCCCAGCCTTATTTCTCCTTCTAGCCAAACCCCATTTCTTTTTCTCCCCTTCATAGCAAAACTGAAAAATTCTTCATAATTCTCTTGTCTACCTCTCTACACCCAGGCTGTCTTGAAAACACTCCAAACAGGCTTTCTATCTGGACCACGCCACTGAATCATTCTTGTTAAATTGGCAATGACTCTGTGTTGCCAAATCAAATAGTTACCTCTCTATCCTCATCTTATTCAACCTCTCAGCACAACTGACATGGCTAATCATTTCTTCTCTGAAACTCTTTCTTTGTTGGGTTTCCAGAGTACCAAACTCACCAGGCATTTCTTCTGTTTCATTGCCTGCTTCTTTTTAATCTTTTTCATTGGATTCTCTTCTTTCTGACCTCTAAATCTTAGGACTCAGTCCTTGGGTCTCTTCTCCATCTCTACCTGCTTAGCAAGAGTTCTCATTTAGTCCCATGGCTTTAAATATTATCTACGAGTGGATGTCTCCCAAGTTTGCACCTCCATCCCTGCATTTCCCCTGAGCTCTAGGCTCATATATAGAATGGCTTTCTTGACATATCCCTGTAGCTGTTCAATAGATGACTTGCACACAACTTGTTTAAAACAGAACTCTTAATTTTCCTTCCCTTTTTGCCCTCAAATGTGCCCGTTGGGATCTCTGGAAGGAGATGTTGAGATGGAGTTTGGTGAGCGAGTATTTAGTGGGGATCAATCTCTGTGGAGGGGAAGGTGGAAAGGGGGTGAGAAGCATGATTGAGAAAAGAAAGAAATTTTGTTGTGAGGCAGATCCAATAAAGACTTGGCTCACCCCATGGAGAGTTCTAGAATACATATGACCTATTAGGGTTGTCCCTGCTTGGGCCAGGCCTTTATACTTCCACTTTACCAATCTCTGAATGTGGGGGGTTGCCCTCAGAAGAGTGGTCTCTGGGAGGGGCCAATTCTGTGCAGCCAAGAAGACCAGGAAGGCTCTCACCATTGGAGGTGTGTATCTCTGACTGTGAGTCTTTGTCACTGGGTTACCTAACCATTTCCTAGAGCAGATAACCTCTGAGTTTTAAACAAACAGCCCTTTGTGAATGCAGGTATTCTGCTCATCGTTGATATTTTGTCCCAGTCTGCAGGTATTCTTTGGGTAACACCAAGATACTGTTTTCCCTACTCATTCTACAGTGACTACAAGGGTGATACCCCCCAGTACCACTGCCTATTTTATTGCTTTCTAAAAGATTTTATTTATTTATTTTAGAAAGACAGTGCGTGAGAAAGCGTGAGCACAAGGGGATGGGAAAGGGCAGAGGGAAAGCTGGGAGAAGCAGGGCTCGGGGCTGGATCCCAGGACCCTGGGATCATGATCTGAGCCAAAAGCAAATACTTCACCGACTGAGCCACCCAGGCGCCCCTGCTTTATTTCATTTTTGAAGAGACTTTTTTTTCAGTCTTTGCTTTTGTTTTTTATTTTTTTAAAATTAACATATATTGTATTATTTGCTTCAGGGATTTTTAAAAGGCACGTGCATGACAATGAAGCTTGCAGTTGTGAGGGTCATACCTCCAGAAATACTTAATCTGTGTATAAAGACAAGCAGGAACTAAATGTGAGAAATTAATTTGGTACAGGGATCTCTGTAAGTATCTTAAACTAGGATAAACCGAGGAGCTTTCAGGACAGGCTTTTTCTAAATTCTACTTGGCTGTGGAAAATAATTGAGAAACTTTATAAAGACTTGTGTGTAAGGTGATTCCCTATTTTCTGTATGAAGAATTTTGAGGAAAAGACCTTGCCTTATATTCAGGCACATATGTTATTTAAGATTACATAAAAACCAGATAGATAGATCTGTCACAATGGTTGAAGTAAACCTTAATCTATATACTGAAGTAAATTCCTCACAGGCCCAAACAACAAAACCACTTTTCTTCAAAGCAACACATGTTGAAAAAAAATCCCACAATCCTGTTTCACCTCTATTTAATTTTCTACATAGAGCTCCTCTTGAAAACCCAAGCACCTCATGGAGCAAGTGACAGGCCCTTAATTCAAGACACAGACTTTAGAATTCCCCAACACATGGGCCCAAGAAACCAATTTCATATTTTACAATCTGCTTTTAGTGAACTTGGCCTATTCCCTTCTCTTCTGTGGCTGGTTTCCTCATCCTGGACATTCCGGTTGTCTTTTAAAGTCAAGAGATAATAATGACAGTGCCTGTGGGGACAGGTCCCCTAAGCCCATGCATAGCACATGTGTCTTCCAAAGGAATTTATGGATATTTCTGCCCCCTCATTCTGCCGCCTCATGATTTTTCAAGGCCTCAGACACAGAACAGATGAATACAGAATTGAGAAACATCATGGAGAGTAGACATGTTTCTGGTTAATAATTAGTTTTATTTTTAAAAAGTTCAACGATTAAAAAACTACACTATTCTCTGCTTTTTAAAGCTTGTTATCAAAAGTGATACTGTTGTTTGCTATGTTTCATTCTTGCGCTTTCCCCAACCTCGCTCTGCCTGCTATCACTAAAAACCTAATGAGTAACGTCAGCGCACATGACTTGGCAATATGGTTTAACTTCATTGCATGATCTCCCCAGATGGCCTGAGGTCACGTGGAGCACCCTGTGGGCCACCACGTGGCACAACTGGGGGTCACCCCTGCACCTACTCCTACTTTATTTCTCTCCCACAACATCGGTGGCTTAAAAAACAAAAATTTAAACCCCAGTCATTATTACAAAACAACCCAAAGAAACCAGCTACTATGTATTGACTGTCGGTTTCAGGGTGCTTCGTCTAAACCATTTCCTTTGGAAGTGAACATTATTAAGGCCATTTTCCAGATAAGAAAAGTGAGATTTAGAGAAGTTAAGAAATGTCTTAGACAAAGGTATTTAAAGGGGTGGGAGGTTTGGTATAACTGCCAGAACTTAGGCTCTTGACCTCTGCCTATCTCCCTGTGATTGGAGCTAACAGTGCCTCCAGTAAATGCTCTATTCCAGTCCCCTCATTTTCTTGAAAGGACATGACAGCTAATCCTGATTATAGCTTGGATCTTTTTCATTCAAATCCTAGGGTCCAGGTACAATATGGTACTGCCTTCAACATGATTATGATTCTAGGAAATAAGGGACTCATTGCTCCCACTGGTTTTGGCTCAAAGGAAATGGACTCGAAATGGTAACAGAGATATATAAGAGCAAGCACCTCGGAGAGAAAGTATTGACTCTTTGGTTCCAGTTACTTTTCAGCTTCTTTTTAATTCATGCCCATAGTGCTAAATTGGCACCCTTCAGTGATGTCCATATAAAGTGCTCTCACTGACTGGGTGTCCATCTGTGTGGATTTCTGGGTATGGCTGGGAGGAAAACAGTTCTGCTCATCCTACTTTCTAGGACTTTGTTCTAACTTAATTCATCAAGCTTGTTTAGAAAGTGAAACCAGTAGATTCACTAAAATGAATTTTTGAGATATTTTTCAAGCTGCAACTTTTTAAAGGACAGTTTTTAAAGGATATATAGAACATTTTCTCCCTCCAAGTTTTATCACTTCTCTGTCTGTATCTATCTATCTATCTATCTATCTATCTATCTATCTATCTATCTATCTATCTACCTACCTACCTATTATCTATCTATCTACCTACCTACCTATCATCTATCATCTACCTATTTATCTATTTGTAATTATATTTTTATTACTTTAGTGGCCAGAATTCATACACGAAACCAACTATGATAATAGAACTGCTCATAGAGTTAATAGTTAACTTTCTACGCCCTCTGATTCAACTATGGTTTTGCTAGGCTTTTGTGAAAACATTTCATCGATCCTGATAAAGAATTCCAGAACCACTTCTGAGCTAGCTGCCACACCTACAAATTAATAAAATTAACAAGGACAGTAACTCCATGCAGGGGTAGCGACTTCATAAAGGATGGCACAGACTGTGATCTACGAAACTCTTCTAACAGATTTCCTGGCTAGAGTTTCAATTCCTGTTTGCCATGGTATTAAGGCATGTTATTTTTCATGGATGAAAACAAATGATTGTGTTGCAGAATAATTTGCCACCTCTTGTACTGGAGTTTGAGAGAACTATTCAAAGCCATTTGATTGGTGAATTATTTATAAACTACAGTACTGATGTCTGGTAGCAATGCTATTGTTAAGGCTGTGCCAGCCTTGCCAATAGATCTTGGCTTTTTTCCCTCCAGGACTGTGGATCACTTGCCCATTTTAAATTGCAGCAAGTGGAAACTTGGTGGAGAGAATGATACTTTACAACAAAAATCACCATTGGTTCAGTAGATAGCATAGAAAATTGCCTTCTCCTCAGTCATATTTAAATCCCCAGGCATACCAGGATTTGAAGTGAGGGAATTGGAATAAGCATACATTTTTCTCAAAATAAAACCAAGATGGGTTAGTATCAAGGGCAATGATACAATGTGTTTTAATATAAGATTTAAGGTTGGTTGAATATACAAATAAAATACTAGGCAACTCACACCACCCTTTCCACATTTATGGGGATCATTTTCCCCTGTCACAATTAGACTTACCCCTAAATTCTCTCAAGGCAGCATTTCCTAACATCCTGAACTGCCTGTCATTAGGATGGGGGAAATGTGGCACTCGTGGGCGTGGCAGACATCACTAATCAACTGCAGCACTATTACAACCCTCTTTGCTGCTGAACCTGGCTTGGCCAAAATGTGTTTAACTTCTGCTAGTTGTCCAGGCACTGGTATCCACTGAGAATGCACTCCACTATTCCTATTCTATGGGAAGAGCAAACACATTTTTTAAAGATCTAAATCTTACCTCAAATCAGTTTAACAATTGTTGTAGGCACTGTGGAGATAATGGGAGAAGAATCAGATGTTACTCCGGTGCACAAATTAGCTCACTAGACCACTGTGTGCGTGTGTGTGTGTGTGTATGTGTGTGTAAAAACTTCCCTATCTCATTAGAGTAAAATGCTCAGTTCGTGACTTTAAAGCCACAGATGTTTAATGAGTAATGGGAATGAAAGGCATTTTCACAGACAGGTTGTTTGGTTAAAAAAATAGTCACTATACATTAGAATGAATTGGGTTTCCCTCACTGTTCCCATCCTTCCTCTCCACAATTCCATCAAGCTTACTATAATCTAAGCTGTTGTCATCGCCTATCTGGAATAATGCTATAGCATTGTAATCTTAACTTGGGTCCATGCACAGAGTTTTTGGGGAGGTGTCTTGAACTACAATGGAAAAAAATACATCATTTTCTCTAACCTCTAAGTGAAGTTGAGCATTTCCTTCAATTATATCTACATGCAGCAAATCACAGTGCTACAGGTAGAATCTGTGACTAGTCGCGAATGAAAACATAGGAATTTTCATGTTACAAATGTTGAAAATACCCTGAAATAAGCTTTGTGTTATCATATCTTTGAAATAATGGCAGATTCACCAAGAGATTCAGTTATTTAATGTCTTCATAAAGAGACATATATATTCCTCAATGACAGTTTTCCTTTAATGTTTTGCTAACTTTATTTTGTAGAACAATTTCCTTTGTAATCTCATGTATTTTATAAACATCTGAAAACATTTTTTTCTGAGAAGGGTTGAGATGCTGTAGGCCTAAAAAAGTTTAAACCCTTGTTCTTACTGGTTTCCCCATTTTCATTGGTAGTTGATTCTCAATGCTGAAATCTCAGTGATTCCTGTCCAAGGTTAGTACTATCATGTCTGTGACCTTCTTCTACCCTCCAACGGCTTCCCAATACAGGATGAAATCGAGAATCCCTGCCATGGTCTATACAGAACCCTATGTGAACTACCCACCACCTTCCCCATCTTCTCAGATCCCATCTGCTCTGTCTCTTGTCCTCATGAATCACTGCACTTGAGATCTCCACCCTGACTTTGCTCTTCTTTTGGACTTGCTCGTCCCTCTAGCTGAAAATCTTGTCCTTATCTTTATGGCTCCCTTCTTACTTTTTTAAATTTGCATTCAAATCTATCTCTTTATCAAAAAACCTCGCCTAACTACTTGATTTAAAGCACCCCCAATCCCACCACTCTTTTTCCTCATTCTGCCTAGCTTTCTTCATTGTTTTATCACCATGAACATATTATACTGGTTTCTTCCCCACCAGATGCTCAAAGTTTGTGTCAAAACAACAAACAGGTAAATAACGTAAGGAAAAGGAACAGACCAGGGAACCCAGGTGGCTCAGTTGTTTGAGCGCCTGCCTTCAGTTTAGGGCATGATCTCAGGGTTCTGGGATCAAGCCCTACATCGTGTTCCCTGCTCAGCAGGGAAGATGCTTCTACCTCTCCCTCTGCCCCTCACCCATCTCATACTCTCTCCCTCTCAAATAAATAAACAAAATCTTTAAAAAGGAAAAAGAAAATGAACAGGTAAGTAATGTGCAGGTGAGACAAAGCAATGGTATGTCAAAGAGCCAAGCCAAAGAGTCTCCCTATGTGTCTAAAGTCTCCTCCTGTCTGGGGGATAATTCAAGTGGTCTCCATGGTTTGACAAAAGACCAGGTAACTTTACCTTGGACCTTGGCAAGGGGAATTCTGGGAAGTCCAAGCAAAATAAGCATGTGGCCCGGGAGAATGAGGCCTAAAATTCTTGAACTGGGGCAAGCTACATAACCTCTCCAAAATCCATGTTTCCCAGCCAGGGGAATAATAACACTCCTTAATCCTTAGGGAAGTTCACGAGTGAAATGAAATAAGGCGGGTAAGTAGCCCAGTGCCTAGCCAGTTGAGGCCAGTACTCAGGGAAATGTTAGTTGTTGCCACTGTTACTGTATAGAAATGAACCATCTATGTACTCTGCTTAGTATTCAGATCAAGTCTTCTTCACCTGGGAGCCTGAAAAGGCTTCACAGGGGGTTGTAAATACCAAACATTTTTGGCATGCACACATCGAGATTTCTCTAGAAAAGAAAGCATTATGAACCTGTTTCACCACCCTTCCCTTCACCCCATCAGAGGAGGTCAGCATCAAGGTGAAATCATAGAGGGACTGTAAGGAATGGCATGGTTAGGGATGCACAAAGCTGCCTGCTCTTCATAGCCTATGACTGTCAATTTATCCAAAATACCATAGGAAAATATTTGTGTTCATTGGGTAAACTACATTGCAGTACAGAAGACTAAATGTTCATGAACTCTAGAGAGAAAATAATATAGTTCAAAGACATTTCCTACCACGGAAACTTAGGACGTTGCCCCCATTTCCCCTGAGGTAGAGGGCTCATGGCTGTTAATAGGTGGTAGTGATGGAGAGTGGGAGAAGAAAAAGTAGTGCTTACATTTTATTGTGAATCAAAATTCTCTGCAACATGCATTAAAATGCCCTAGATTCTGATTCACTGGCTAAGCCATGAGACCCAAGGATGTGCATTTGTAATAAGCACCCTATGGAATTTTGATACATATGGTTCAAGGCCCACTCTAAAAAAAAAGATGTACTGAAATGAAAGAAGTTAGCAAGAAGGCCTTCCAGAATATTCCAGCCCTGGATCAGAGAGCATAATGGTTTAGGGCAAATTCTATAGGTAACAAAAAAAGGATGCATTTGTATGGAGGGTTTTCTGTATCTATAGTGTTGGAAATCTGTGCAGTGATAGGGGGCAAGTTGAGGCTGAGAGATCTTTACCATCCCCTTCTTGGGGACCTATCTTATATCTACTGCAATTTCTATGATTCTTTCATAGTCCTCTTTATCCTGGAACACCTTTTCATCTGTCTAGGAAGTTCAAAGGTAAGTTCTCAGTGGTCTCCCAGAATCCTGGATTTAGAAGGAAGATCTAGTGTGCAAATACTACCAAAGAAACAAGACAAAGTATGGTAAATTAGGTTATTATTCAGACCAAAAAAAAAAAAAAATCACTTGCTTTCACTCCTCCCTGACCACCCTGGGAGCAGTAAGTTTCCCAGCCCTTTAATTCAGGGTTTGGTATGGTAACTTGCTTTGGCTAATACAAAGTGAGGAGCTGTGACCGAGTGTGAATTCCAGCCCATCGCATAAGATTTTGTATGTTTCTACTCATTGCTCTGTGTATTCGTTTTCTAGGGTTGCTGTAACAAATTGCCACAAACCAAGTGGCCTAAAATAAATTTTTTCTTTCACTGTTCTGGAGGCCAGAAGTCTGCAAGCAAGCTGTCAGAAGGGCTACAGTCTCTTTCAAGACACTAAGGGAAAATCCTTCCTTGCCTCTTCCAGCTCCCTGTGGCCCCAGGCACTCCTTAACTTGTTCCTGTATCACTCCATTCTCTCTTTTTTTAAAAAATTTAATTTAAATTCAATTTAGTTAACATATAATGTATTATTAGTTTCAGGGGTAGGATTTAGTGATTCATCCATTGCATATAACACCCAGTGCTCATTATATCAAATGCCTCCTTAATGCCCAGTTACCCCATCCCCCCCCANGTTTTTTCTTTCACGGTTCTGGAGGCCAGAAGTATGCAAGCAAGCTGTGAGAAGGGCTACAGTCTCTTTCAAGACACTAAGGGAAAATCCTTCCTTGCCTCTTCCAGCTCCCTGTGGCCCCAGGCACTCCTTAACTTGTTCCTGTATCACTCCACTCTCTCTTTTTAAAAAAAATTTAATTTAAATTCAATTTAGTTAACATATTATGTATTATTAGTTTCAGGGGTAGGATTTAGTGATTCATCCATTGCATGTAACACCCAGTGCTCATTATATCAAATGCCTCCTTAATGCCCAGTTACCCCATCCCCCCCCACCTCCCCTCCAGCAATGCTGTTTATTTCCTAGGGTTAAGATTCTCTTGGGGTGCCTGGGTGGCTCAGTGGGTTAAAGCCCCTGCCTTCAGCTCGGGTCATGGTCCCAGGGTCCTGGGATCGAGTCCCACATCGGGCTCCCTGCTCAGCGGGGAGC
>LNAC01000966.1:41145-247430 GCA_002007465.1 Ailurus styani
TTTCCTAGGGTTAAGATTCTCTTGGGGTGCCTGGGTGGCTCAGTGGGTTAAAGCCCCTGCCTTCACTCGGGTCATGGTCCCAGGGTCCCAGGATCGAGCCCCGCATTGGGCTCCCTGCTCAGCGGGGAGCCTGCTTCCTCCTCTCTCTCTGCCTGCCTCTCTGCGTACTTGTGATCTTTCTCTCTGTCAAATAAATAAATAAAATCTTTAAAAAAAAGATTCTCTTATGGTTTGTCCCCCTCTCAATTTTCATCTTATTTTATTTATCCTTTCCTTCCCCTATGATAATCTGTTTTGTTTCTTAAATCCCACATATGAGTGAACTCATATGATATTTGTCTTTCATGGACTGAAAAGTTATTTTGCTTAATATGATACCCTTTAGTTCCATCCATGTCATTACAAATGGAATGATTTAATTCCTTTAGATGGCTGTGTAATATTCCATTGTATATATATACAACATCTTCTTTATCCATTCATCAGTTGGGGGACATCTGGGCTCTTTCCATAGTTTTTGGCTATTGTGGACATTACTTCTATAAACATTGGGGTGCACATGCCCCTTCGGATCATTACATTTGTATCTTTGGTGTAAATACCTAATAGTGTAATTGCTGGGTCATAGGGTAGCTCTATTTTTAACTTTTTAGGAACCTCTATACTGTCCAAAGNTTCTCTCTGTCAAATAAATAAAATCTTTAAAAAAAAAGATTCTCTTATGGTTTGTCCCCTTCAATTTTCATCTTATTTTATTTATCCTTTCCTTCCCCTATGATCATCTGTTTTGTTTCTTAAATCCCACATATGTGTGAACTCATATGATATTTGTCTTTCATGGACTGAACAGTTATTTTGCTTAGCATGATACCCTTTAGTTCCATCCATGTCATTACAAATGGAATGATTTAATTCTTTTAGATGGCTGCGTAATATTCCATTGTATATATATACAACATCTTCTTTATCCATTCATCAGTTGAGGGACATCTGGGCTCTTTCCATAGTTTTTGGCTATTGTGGACATTACTGCTATAAACATTGGGGTGCACATGCCCCTTTGGATCATTACATTTGTATCTTTGGTGTAAATACCTAGTAGTGCAATTGCTGGGTCATAGGGTAGCTCTATTTTTAACTTTTTAGGAACCTCTATACTGTCCAAAGTGGCTGCACCAGCTTGCATTCCCACCAGCATGTAAGAGGGTTCCTCTTTCTATGCATTCTCTCTAATATCTGTTGTTTCATATGTTGTTAATTTTAGCTATTTTGACCCATCTGAGGTGGTGGTATCTCATTGTGGTTTTGATTTGTATATCCCTAATGCTGAGTGATGTGGAGCATTTTTTTCATGTGTCTTTTGGGCGTTTGGATGTCTTCTTTGGAGAAATGTCTATTTATGTCTTCTGCCCAATTATTAACTGGATTATTTGTTCTTTGGGTGTTGAATTTGATAAGTTCTTTATAGATTTTGGATTCTAGCCCTTTATCTGATAAGACATTTACAAATATCTCCTCCCNTGGTTTTGATTTGTATATCCCTAATGCTGAGTGATGTGGAGCATTTTTTTCATGTGTCTGTTGGCCGTTCGGATGTCTTCTTTGGAGAATGTCTGTTTATGTCTTCTGCCCAATTATTGACTGGATTATTTGTTCTTTGGGTGTTGAATTTGATAAGTTCTTTATAGATTTTGGATTCTAGCCCTTTATCTGATAAGACATTTACAAATATCTCCTCCCATTCCTTAGGTAGCCTCTTAGTTTTGTTGACTGTTTCCCTTGCTGTGCAAAAGCTTTTTATTTTGATGAGGTCCCAATAGTTCATTTTTGCTTTTGTTTCTCTTTCCTCTGGAGACATGTCTAGCAAGAAGTTGCTGTGGCCAAGGTCAAAGAGGTTTCTGCCTGTGTTCTCCTCTAGGGTTTTGATGGATTCCTGTCTCACATTTAAGTCTTCATCCATTTTGAGTTTATTTTTGTGTATGGTATAAGAAGAATGAAACTGGACCACTTTCTTACACCATACACAAAAATAAACTTTACTCTCTCTTATCTTCACATGGCCATCCCTTCTAGGTCTGTGTCTTCTCCTCTTCTGTCTCTTATAAGGATGTTTGATCTTTGGTTTTAGGGCCCATCAGGGTTATGAATCATGATATTATCTTGAGTACCTTAATTATATTGGCAAAGACCCTTTTCTCAAGTAAGGTCACATTCATAGGTTCATGGGGTTAGGGTATGGACATGTAATTTTTGAGGCCACAATTCAACTCAATACACTCTGGGAACTTCTGACTTTTACAGTGCGAACATGCCTTAGTTCTTCAGTCTGGGACTTGAAAGATTTAAACCCAACCCACTGCCTGAAGCAGAGAACACCAGGTGATCTGCCAAAATTTGAACAAGAGATAATCACTGATTTCAGTGTGCCACTGAGACATTCCGGTAGCTTTTTATGCAGCATAAGCTGACTAATACATCAGGTGTGAAGAACATACTCATTTATTTCTCTGCTGGCAAATGAGAATTTGTAAACTATGTCAGAGATACAGCAATAGTAAGCAACAGTAAGAAGTGACTTTGTGACAAGTTATTAGGGAAGCTGATATGGGGATCACGTACCAGAACACTTATCCCCATGTTGGACTGGAAATATTCATCCTGCCTTGGGACTCACATATAATGATCTAACTGCCAATATGGCAGGTGGGGAGAGAAAATTATTTTAGCACTTCTTACTTGCTTACTTCTCAATAAGGCAACTAGTGATAAGGCTCCTTTGGGTAATTTGCATTTTTCCTTACAGAGAGAAACTAGCTTTTTGAAATCTGATTAAATGTATCTTGCTACAGCACACTTTTAGCTGAATATATACCCATCCTTGTTCAGCTTGAAGAAAGGAGTTATTAGTCAGATTAGAGAAAGCAAAGGATGAGACTGTGAAAAATGTGTTTGCCACCAAGCAAACAGAAGGCAATATATAGGAATGGTGGAGGCACTCAGCAGTGGAATAAAATTACAGCCTCACTTTCAACCCATGGTCCTTGCCCATGGACTGAATTAAATAAGACATTTACTCATTTTCATAGCAACCTGTGTAAATAGCTGCTGCAGAGTCTGTGAATTGATAGAAGGGAGCAGGTTTTGCTCAGTTTTGCATCCCCAATCCTGGCCTCGTGCTTGATACTAAGTATATGCTCACTAAGTATTTTAAATGAACACACAGGAGTCAGAGTGAAGTTGAAATGTAAGTCCCATTGTGTCACTTCTTTTGCTCAAATCCTTTCAGTGGCTTCTATTTCACCCAGAGATAACTTCAAAATTCCCCCGATGACTTTCGAAGCTCATCAGAGCTTTGAAACACAAAGCACATCAAAGCTCTCCAGGGTCTGACCCTGAATGTCCAGTCTAACCTCATCTGTGTCCTCCTTCTCTACAACTCACGCATCTTCCCCAGCAAGACAATCCTCCCCATTCCGTGAACTCAAAAGCACGCTCCTGTTACAGGAACTTCTCATTTACCAACTCCTTTACCTGTGTTGTTCTTCCCTGGATATCTGTATGACTCACCTCCCCACTTACTTGAAGTCATTACTCAAATATTTCTGTCTCCAACCGGCTTTCTATGACCACAACATACAGAACTGCAACTCCTGGCCTTACTCCTCGACACTCCTGATTCCACTTACTGCTTTATTCATTTTATTTTTTCTTTTTTTTTTTTTTTAACCCAGGATAACAATGGATATGGATATATTTATTTCCCTCCCTAGCTAGGCTATAATCTCTCCCAAATGAAGAGATTTTTATACATTTTTTGTTTATTGCTATACCCTAAAATAGTGCTTGGCACAGAGTAGTCACACAATATAATTTGTTAAATGAGGGTAGAGTGGCAGTTTGTGTTCTACAGTGGGTGATTCCAAGAACAAAGAAATACACCTTGGCAATGAATGCTGTTGCCTTGGCTTAGGACCATGAATGTCGCTGCAGAACTCACTTGAAATGAATGCTACTCTTCAGTCAAGTAGAAGGCATGTAGGAGATAATTCTTCAAGCTGTTTGTGATTATCTAACCTTGACAGCTGGAATAATAAGTCAACTTCGTGCTAATGTGCCATGTAGTAGCAGCAACGATGCTTCAGTTCAATATTACAGATCAGTCTATGGCTTGGTACTGGTCAACAGGAGACAGCCCAATGCGTGTTGTCATCTATTCGATGTGTCTCCCTAATTAAGTTAAAATAGTTATTATGCATTAGCACTTTCCTTGTCTGTTGTCTGAGTCTTAGGAGGAAGAAATCCAGTAAGGGATATGCCCCTCTGCTACTGATGAATTGCCTTGCGGGCGGGGGGACTTGTGAAAAGCTGTCTTTTTTTCTGATGGAAAGAAAAAGGTAGAGGCACCCTAAATGTTGTGAGCTCTGGAACAGATTGTGGCTGCATCTTTGCCATTATAACCAGTCATTAAGGTGGGGCTCTAAGAACCAATGCTACCTCTCTGGTTCTCCCTAGGTGGAAAAGATGAGGGCCCAAGTCAATGGTTCAGAAAATATCATTAACACAGCATTTTTTGTAAGTCAGTTCTTAGGGGTAGGCACCCCAGACCTTGTTCACCCTGACTGTGTTCTATTTTGGAGTCAGGGTAGGAGAAGTGAGGAGGGAACTGAGTTACTCATGTCAGGTTTATCTGATCCTGCCATATACACATGCACACATTTCCTGGGTAGGCTTTCTTGAATACTGGGATTAAAGAAGGTTTAAATCTGGTAAGCCAAATTGGTGGGCTAAAGAGAACTCAAATACACTCTTACTTTTTAAATAATCCAAATGATGGTGTTTAAAATGAATAGGGCTATACTATGGAAAGGGAAAATTCAGTCTATCAAATCCTAGGGCGTAGATAGAAGACTGCTCTGAAATCCAGGGAAGTGAATATCTTGAATACTGGCAATGTATGGGCAAGGTACTTTAGCCACCTTATCTAGAAGAATTCTCATCATAATCCTGTCAAGCTGATACTATCATCCCGATTTTTTGTTAAGCACCAGAAGGTTGCTACCACTTGACTAAATAATGTTATCTCTTTCTTCTTTTTTTTTTTTTTAAAGATTTTATTTATTTATTTGACACAGAGAGAGAGATTACAAGTAGGCAGAGAGGAAGGCAGAGAGACAGCGAGAGGAGGAAGAAGGGTCCCTGCTGAGCAGAGAGCCCGATGCGGGCCTCGATCCCAGGACCCTGAGATCATGACCTGAGCTGAAAGCAGAGGCTTTAACCCACTGAGCCACCCAGGCGCCCTTATCTCTTTCTTCTTCCCTTCCTTTCTCCCTACCCCCCTTCTCCCTCTCCTTCTCCTTTTCCTTTTTTCTTCTTCTTTACCAAAGAAGGAAACAGTTGTAATGAAGTTAGGTGACTTGCTCAAAGTCAAACAGAAGCAGCAGTTATGATATGAAACTGGGTCTTTCTCTTCCTAAGTCCTCATCACTATACCCCAATATTTCTTTTTTTTTCTTTCAGATTTTTACTTAAATCCTACTTAGTTAACATACTGTGCAATGTTGGTTTCAGGATTCAGGAATTTATCATTTACATACAACACCCAGTGCTCATTGTATCAAGTGCCCTTCTTAATACCCATCACCTATATAGTCCATCCCCGACTCACATTCCTCCAATACCCCTCAGTTTGTTCTCTATCTTTAAGAGTCTCTAATTGTTTGTCTCCTTCTTTTTTCTTCCCCCCTTCCATATGTTCATCCGTTTTGTTTCTTGAATTTCACATATCAGTGAAATCACATGGCAATTGTCTTTCTCTGACTGACATATTTTGCTTAGCATAATACCCTCTAGTTCCATCCACATTGTTGCAAATGGCAAGACTTCATTCCTTTTGATGGTTGAGTAATATTTCATTATGTATATATCCCACATCTTCTTTATCCATTTATCAGTCAATGAACATTTGGGCTCTTTCCATGGTTTGGCTGTTGTTGATAATGCTGCTATGAACACTGGGGTGCATGTACCCCTTCAAACCTGTATTTTTGTATCCTTTGGGTAAATACCTAGTAGTTCAATTGCTGGGATGTAGGGTAGTTCTATTTTCAAATTTTTGAGGAACCTCCACACTGTTCTCCAGAGTGGCTGCACCAGTTTGCTTTCCCACCAACACTGCAAGAGTGTTCCTGCTTCTCTGCATCCTCACCAACATCTGTTGTTTCCTGTATTGTTAATTTTAGCCATTCTGACAGGTGTGAGGTGTATACCCCACTATTTCACCAGAAGCATGAGAAGATTGGACTTACAGCACCTCAAAAAAGTACAGTGTTACATAGAAAATAGCTCAGTATAAAACTAGTTTTCCAAAAATGCCATTCTTAGAAAGCTCAAAGTTTCCAAAGGGCTCTGGATAAGTTCAATTCTTGCCCACATCTTTGACTATACATCATATTTTACTTAACTCTTCAGCTGAACATGATTCTGCACAAGACTTCTCATCTCTGTGTCTTTCACACAGGATGCTATGACCTTCAATATAAATGCTACATATTTTCCAAAACCTATATAAGATGCCTCCTTTCTTTGGAGCCCCCATCTTTGGAACTTAGGTCCCTAGCTCTTTATACACCTCATTGGGAGCCAGGTTTGTTCCTGGTTTATTGCTCTTATGCATAGATGACACTTGGAACATGGTTTATAAAATGAATATATGAAATGAAAATGGATTAAAACTCCATATTCTATAAAAATGTAAGTCAGAGCTCCTTTTGCAGACATCACCAAGCATTACAGATTGGCCCCCTGAAGAACAGCCAGGCCTACTGAAAATCTGGCCACATGTGGTTCACTGACCTTGTCCCTTTTGACATCTACGTGTGCATGGACTTCTAAAAACTCTCCACTTGTTATTAAGGAGGTACAGGTAATATATAGAAGATAAACTGGAATTTTTTACCCATTGCAAAACCTCACATGCATTGAGCAACATTTTGGATGTATGGTCCACATCAACACGTGTAGGGAATTCAGAGAAATGCTCTTCTAGAAGCAGATGAGGCAATTTTGTAGAAGGAAAATAACACAGGCATAAGAGCATGAGATCTGGGTTATAATTTCAGATATGCTACTTTGGGCAATCACTTAATCTCACTAAGCTCAATTTCTTCATTTGCAAACAAAATCCATTATATTTTCTCAGTCTACTTTGGAGGGAGATTCTGGCAATCAAATAAGAAAATACTTTGTTTGATCACTATAAGAATAATTATATTTTTTCCAAGTATCAAAAACCTATAGCTCTTGTTAAGACAAACTTGACCCTGTAGACCCCTCCATATGGACTGACCAGCCAGGCCATTAGATATATAGGAATGTGTAGGCAGAGGATATTTAAATCTACCACCAATCATATTTCTTTTAAATAAGTTATTTTCTTATTTCCTATGTCACCCATATACTAGCAATACTATGAGATTAAAATTCACAAAGTTTCTTTTTTTTTTCTTTTTTAGGGTTTAAATATCTCACAGGTTAATTTTTTTTTTTTTCTCACAGGTTAATTGAGAGGAGAAACAATTCCATGTTTAATGTGGTTACTACTCCTGAAGGTTCCAAGTCAGCACTTAACACCTCATCTTGAAAACCTTAATTGAAGGTGAAACCATGCTAATAGGATAATGGGAATTTATGGATCTAAGTATATGCATCCTTTGGGGCAGCTCCTTGCTCAGGTGGGAGTGAAAAAAATACATTGGGAAAGTGATAAATATTTACTACCCTCTGGAAATATATTTGGAAGACGCCATCTTCCTCTCCGCTTGGGGCAGATTTAATGCTATGACAAGAATTCAGAAGGAATTCTCCAGTGTCTGAGATCAATAGATACTTTCCTATCCCTCAGTCCCTTGTGTAATTCTTCCTTTACACACACACACACACCCACACACACACGCACACACCCCTCTGCAGTGTGCCCTTTGGAATTCATTCTCTCCTTTAAGCCTGCCTTTATGATGATACCCCAGCATGGCCTCCAGGGTTTATTAGCTCTCTTTATCATCCTTTTTGCTGCCTCTCCCAGGGGAAGGGAATACTATTTTTACTGGTCAGATTCTGGGTAGTTTAGGGAAAATTTACTAGCGGATGGAGTCACTGCAAATTAAGAGGTTATACATATGGTATTTAGGGATAGAATTAAATTCTCAAGAAAGTTCAATGTTAAAATAGACCTTGAATTAACAAAAGCACATTTTATATCTAGAATTCTTCCCCTAAGGTCTGTCTTTCATCTATAAAACTAGATTCCTGTGGCTCGTCAGACAAAAGCATAATGAGTTTTCTTGTCTTTCTTGCCCTCCCAGATAAGTGAGTGTGAGTTTCTCCTTCATTCATACTTTCAGTTCTGAGAACCAATTACAGCCCAGTGTAAGCAAGGGTAGAAACATAAAAGGTGAATAAAAGTAAGTTTTCCTGCCTAGGGATTTATATTTCCCCAGTTCTATTATTGGGTTCCGAGGAGTCTATTCCTGTATCTTTGAAATATTAAGTGACAAGCTTTCTCACATCTCCACTTCTCCCCCATTCTGTCTCAGGGACATGGGCATTTACAGTCTTTGGCTGAAGGAATTAATGGGAGCAAGTTTGTCACTGGTTATCATTTGGAGTTCATAAAATCCTTGTGAAAGCCTGTCTCTCTGAGTCCGTCCTGAGTCAGGACTTTGTTTGACTTCTCAGGGCATATGATATACCACACCAGAAGAACAAATGTCAAGTTTTGCCATCCTAATTGTCTCTTTCTCAGAGATGTTGGCTAGACAGGAGAGCATGGCATATGCACACGCATTAGACACGACAGTTAGATGTAGCGCTCTCTCTGCTTTTCTCTCTTCTCTAGCTTACTTCTAAGATAAAGGTACACACAGTCACTGGAGGGACCTTGCTGAAATTCTTATTCTGGTTCAGTAATTTGGGCAGGAGGAGGACAGAGATTCTGCATTTCTGTGCTGCTGGTCTGCAGACCGCACACAAGGACATCCCTAAGCTTCAGCTCTGCTTGCCAGAGCATGGACAGGCTCAGGGAGCAGGCACAGATCCACCTAACAGCCATCCATTTTGCTTTCTCCTCCCTGTCTCCCTTGTAGTTGCAATTCCTTAAACTCTTTTCATGGAGGGATGACTGGGAAGGTAGGTAGGGTCTCCTGGAGCAAATACTATGCTGATAACCTCCAGGATATCACCACTATTCCTGTATCCCACTGCTTTATTGAAAAGTCTAGATTTCAAACTGCAGTAGTGAAGTACATGCCATCCAGATGATGATGGCTGGTGGCCAGAAGAATGTCATTGTCACTTTTTTCCTTTGGCCTCAATTTATGTTTAAGTTTCTTAAGACATCCAGTCTCCATGGAAGCTGTCATCCGTCAGATGGCTGATATTTTTGGAGACTCCTGTGCAGGGGCTAGAAAGAGCTTTTCTAAACTAATGACACCTGAATTAAAATAACATCTACAAGCACAGCTTTAAACATAAATGAAGACTCAGCAAAGCTACGGAGGCACATTAGCCTGCTTAATGAGGCAGGCAGGGAGAAAGAGAATGATTCTCATTGGATTGAGGTTGTTAGCAGCCTCTGTAGACTAGCTGTTTCTTGGTATCAGTAATAATAGTGAATTTTATTCCTCTATGGGACAGTTCTTCTGTAAACATTACTGAACATTCACTTTGTGTCAGGGACCATGTGAGGTACCGTGGGAGAAACAAAGATAAACAAGACAAGTGCCTACTCTTCAGAGATCTACACTCAGGCTAGAACTAACACATTCATAGCATGAGATTTTAAAGGAATTAGCAGACCATTAATGTATTCATCTGACAGATATTTTCTGGGCCACTACCATGTGCCAGGCCACAGCAGTGAGAAGAATACATACAGTCCCTCCTACAGTGAAGCTTATGAAATGGCCAATCACACAAATAAATAGGTGATGGTAAATCGATAGAAGTGTCAGGAATGGTAGATGGACCATAATGAAGAAAAAAAGAAGGACCTGGTGGAGAATAGAATCAGAGACATGCTCTGAGGAAAGTGAGCTGCTCTGCTCATTTCTCCCAAGACTCTGAAGGATGAGGAGGTGTCTGCTAGGTAAAGGGATAGCAAGACGAGTCCAGGAAGAAAGATAGGTGCATCCTGAGGGAGGCAGGAAAGAACTGGAGCATTCCAGAACTAAAAGCAGGCCAGTGTGGCCAGATGGCTGTGAGGGAGAGAAAGGGGAGAGTAAGATGATGCAGGACCAATAAGGAGAGGAGGGGCCCAGTACGGCACCCGCGGGACCTTTCACGTAGTTCACATTTTCTTCTCTATGCACTGGGACACCTCATGATCCAGTCGCACTTTGGGAAGGTGACTCTGCCTGCAGACAGCAGAGGGGTCAAAGGCAATGCTGAGGGACCGGTGGGAGTTGCCACCGGAGTCAAGCTCATCCTCTTCTTCAAAAGCTTCAACATTGACTGGAATACCTGAAATCAACTTGTCACAATGTTTCATCCATCCATTTGATAATTATTTTCTAAGTATCTCTTATATGCTGGACACTGGGGGAAAAGAAGTTAGTGAAACAGAAAAGAAAAAAAAATCATAGCTTCTCCCCTTCCTCCTCCCTCCCTCTGTCCTTTCTTCTCTCCCTTCCTTTCTTTCTTCTCTCCGCACTCCTTCCTTCTTTCCCTCCCTTCTTAAAATGTCGGTTAAGCGGCTTCGTGTGTGTCAGTCACTCTATAATGAGCTTGTGAATAATTCCTCACATGGAGGTCCTTTAACTACTTATACCCTCGGGTGGATCAAATCCATTAGTTATTAATATCTACATTGGGATATAATAAGACCTATAAATGTTAATCATTAGTATTAATTATTATCTATTCGCTTGCTTTCCTCCATATTCTAAGATCGGGCCCTCTGAGAGAGTGTGAATTGGAGAAAAAATTTTACAGCATGTCCTCCAGTGAAGAGTGTGGGTTTTAGACATGACCTAAAAATACAGAATAAATCTTAAATCATCCTTTTGGATAAGACCAATGTACTAGGCGCTGGGAGACATGAATTCCCATTTCCATTCACCTATTTGTAAATTGTAACCTTGGACAGAATGCTTATTCTTCTCACGTACAAAGTAAAAACGTGGAATTGTATAATCTCCAAGGCCCCAACTCAGCTATAAGTTTCTTCTGTGGAAATCAACATGGGATTTGGAATCAGAAGACCTAATACTTCTGTTCATTAACTTGTGACCTTGGCAAAGTCATTTGATATCCCTGAAGCCAGATTCCTCATCTGAAACGAGAAAAATGATGCTACTTCAAATTTCAACCCAGCATTTTAACACAATGCCGGGCACTTAGTAGAAACTAAAAAGCTATTTTTCAGTGGTTGATGAATACTTTCTATCTTGTAAAAGTTAAATGAGACCAGGCATGTGAAAGAAGTTTGGAAACTGTTTGGCACTGTTTCAATAATAGTTCATATACTTATTATGAACTCGACTTATGTGTTTTTTTTAAAAACTCTATGTTGTGCTTTGGGTGGAGCATGACTCTTTATCCAGTATTATTTGTTAAATTGAGGATACATCTCCAAATTCTTCAGTGTGCATTAAAACAGCAGAAAGTAAGGCTGGGAAAAATGAGTAGGTATGCCATTTAATGAGCTATTAAATTTCCCATCAGAAAGCCAGAAACTCAGAGGCAGTCCGAAATAGCAACTCTGCATGACCAGCCAAATAATAAGCTACATTTAAGATCCAGAAATCCATTCTTAACATGCCTACAAGATAAACTAAACAAGAAAAAAGAAAAAGCCAGCTTTGGCTCAGAGACTTTGCTGTAAGGTAACTTGATTCATCATCTTTAACACTTCCAATTTCCGGGCAACTCTCTCTTAATCTGGGCTTGCAGGTTTCATATGAGACTGACAAGGAGTTTAAAGTGTGAAAAGTTACCTCTGCAGCAAAGTGCTTGTCTTAGGTTGGAATTTCTTTGATTCCAACCTGTCGATGTTATTTAAATGCCAGGGTGGTTGTCCCCCGCTGGTCCCCACTCCCTCTCCCAGCACCCCAGTTTGTCTACTGCTGCTTTTTCATTCTGGAAAGAGTTGTAGGGGGACTGGTTGTAGTTTGGTCTGGCTTTGATGTTCAGGAGCCTTCCCATCTTTCCCATGAATGATTTCTGTCATCGAGACTTATTTTGAGCTTGAGGTAGAGTTCAATGTTCACAAAAGACTAAAAAAAATTCCCTTTGGTGTGTATTATAAAGAAACAACATTGCCTCCTTATTTCTGCTCCAGTGCATCCATCTAGAAGGTGGGCCAGTGGGAAGGCTGGAACAAAGGCAAGGCTAAATTAACATTCTGATTCCAACACTCACTAGTGATACATTACATTGGGTAGTCTTCTGGTGGCCTCCTTGAGTGAGCTGGGAAGGAGAGAAGGCAGGGATGGCTGTGAGTGTAAAAGGCATGAGAGAGAAGAACTAATGTTTCCTCGTGGGTAGTATGGGCTGGCTATCTTACTGGTAAGAACCACAACAAAAAGAGAAGCAACACGAGAAACAAAACAACTACCCTTTAATAGAATGCCTACTGTGTGTCAGGTAGCGTACCATGTCCATCATATACACTGGCTTGTTTATTCCTTATGAAAACCATCTGAGATTTTCACACATGAGAAAATGGAGGCAAAGAGAGATGAAATATTTTACCCAAAGTTACATAATTTGGGTGACACAGAGCTGGGATTCAAAGCCAGTTCTATTGCATAGTCTGCAACCCAGGGTCTGTACATTTTGTCATGCCAAAGACTTTGGAATGGTGGTCTTTTCTTTCCAGATCTCCTGATTTCCAGGGCTTATATGGGGGAGATGGAGTTGGCTCAGGGCTAATGCAATGAATCTTTTCTGCTGAGAGAATGAGAGCTTTGAGTCCTCTTCCCCCCCATTTAAAGCTAAAAATAATCTGAAATGTGAGGCGTTGGCAAAAAGGAAAGAGGTGTGGTACATGTTCGTAAGCTAGTAGCAGGTGCACACAGTTCAGGAGCGTATATGCCCAAAGGGGAAACACAAAGCCCAATGGGACATGAAAGCAGAGACAAAGTCTATCTAGTTGGGTGGAAGGGATCAACTCCCAAGAGGCTTCATGGAGGAAGTGACTTTTGAGCTGCATTTTTGAAAGAGAGGAAGAATGATGGCATGCAGAAATGGATATATTCCAAAGTCAAAAATAGAATCCTTATTAATTGCAAGCCAGACAAAAGTATGATTTTAGGTAGGAGAAACAGACCCTGAAGGCAAGCAACTTCTGGCCAATAGAAATGTCAACCCTGGCAGTTTGCTAGAGTGGATATGAGTACACTCAAGTAGAAACAACATTTACTTGGATAGAAGTCTGCTTTTGAATTCTAATCCTGGCACTGAGGTAGGAGGTAACCACTCTGAGACTCAATTCCTTCAGCTGGAAAGCTGTAATAGCCTCTGCTAACCTTCCTCCTAGCTTTTGGAAAGGTTCAAATATGATAAAGTAGATGAAAGTGTTGCAAGTGAAAAGAATTATCATTCCCTTTGGAAGATTATTTCCGCTAGTACCTTCTGGATATTTCTGGGGATAGTGGCTTCCATTGGAAAGTTTCCTTCGAGTTCCACTGCCTAAATGACTTGCCCACACCATTTAATCATCTAAGTCAAAGCTCACAAGGTGTTTGAATTTCTCAAAGAAATAAATGACCAAGATACATTTTGACACAACTTTCTACATGTCAAAGTAGGTCAAAAAGAAATCCATCACATTTGCACACAAAGCACTTACCTGCATGCACACACTACCATCTGTTCTTACCAGTCTTCTATTGAAGAATGACATTTGGATGCCAAAAAAGTAGGAAGGATAGAACCTCAGTAAAATGCCCTTTAAATGGAACAAATGTGGCTTTATAAGAAATTCACTACGCTTTCCCTCTGCCGCATAAGGTAAAAATGTCATATTGTGATGACTTCAAGCCACATTGGGCCCCATTTCCAATTTTCCAGATGTTTGCTAGGGACAGTTTATCTTTACTATTATTTTTTTTGATGGTCATTCTATAGGCTTGAGGATAGGACTTCTAGGTATTGTTCTTCTGTAGGTTGAGATGAAGTTTAAGGCTCTCAAATTATCCTTTTAGGGAATCTACATTCCTAACCCCAGCACAGTACCTGAGAAGGACCCCTGAAGACAGTACTGGGCCATATGGAATATGACAGGTAATCATTTTATTTATTATTTGAAATTTCTGTGGGCTGATTAGGTAAAATAGAAATTATGCTGGAAATGGAGCATTTAATCTACAAGCTGAATACAGACCTAACAGTTTCCCAGCCCCACTTGCCCCTCACATTCCATATTCTATTCTATCATATCCTCAAATAGGTTAATGTCAGGCAGTCTTCATGGGTAAGTGACATCAACTCTGACCAAGTAGGGGGATTTTATAGTTTTTTCCACACATCTCATTTACTGCTAAGGATTTTCTCATTACATCAAATGCTGATATGTTTAAATGTTCCAGTATCCCACAGAATGGGAGAAGATATTAGCAAATGACACTACAGACAAAGGGCTGATATCCAAGATCTATAAAGAACTCCTCAACCTCAACACCCAAAAAACAGATAATCATGTCAAAAAATGGGCAGAAGACATGAACAGACACTTCTCCAAAGAAGATGTACAAATGGCTAGCAGACACATGAAAAAATGTTCATCATCACTAGCCATCAGGGAAACTCAAATCAAAACCACATTGAGATACCACCTTACACCAGTTAGAATGGCCAAAATCAACAGGACAGGAAACAAGTGTTGGAGAGGATGTGGAGAAAGGGGAACCCTCTTACACTGTTGGTGGGAATGCAAGTTGGTGCAGCCACTTTGGAAAACAGTGTGGAGATTCCTCAAAAAATTAAAAATAGAGCTACCTTATGACCCTGCAATTGCACTACTGGGTATTCACCCCAAAGATACAGACGTAGTGAAGAGAAAGGCCACCTGTACCCCAGTGTTCATAGCAGCAATGTTCACAATTGCCAAACTGTGGAAAGAGCTGAGATGCCCTTCAACAGACGAATGGATAAAGAAGATGTGGTCCATATATACAATGGAGTATTAACTCAGCCATCAGAAAGGAGAATACACAACTTTTGTATCAACATGGACAGGTCTGGAGGAGATGATACTGAGTGAAATAAGTCAAGCAGAGAAAGTCAATTATCATATGGTTTCACTTACTTGTGGAACATAAGGAATAAAATGAAGGACTTTAGGAGAAAGAAAGGAAAAGTGAATTGGGGTAGATCAGAGAGGGAGATGAAAGATGAGAGACTGTGGACTCTGAGAAACAAACTGAGGGTTATGGAGGGGAGGGGGATAGGGGAATGGGTGAGCCTGGTTGTGGGTATTAAGGAAGGCACGAATTGCATGGAGCACTGGGTGTGATGCATAAACAATCATCACATGTTAGTTTAAGTAACCTGATAAGTTTGGAAGGAGAATACTCAGACACTGCCAAAGAATTTGCATGGAAACTGAAAAAGAACATCTAGCTTGTGTTTGGGATGTTCTATTAGTCAGCTATGACCACAATAATGCCATGTAAAAAATTAGTCCCAAGCTCAGTAATTGAAAATACAATGAAGTATTCCTGTGCACTTGGATCAGGGCCTCAGGCTCCAGGCTGTGTTCATCTGGGCAGCCCTGCCTCCAATCGTGAGTCAAGTGGACCTGGCTCTGGGCTTAGAGTTGGGCTCAGTTTGTTCTGTGGTCCAGGCAGAAACGACAGGAGCAACCTAGAGCATGCTCTTTTCGACCTTGAAAGTATAATCCAAGTGTATGCTTATATCATCACTAACTGTCTATTATCAAAACAGGCCCCATCATTTGCAAACAGTGATTAATGCTATTCCAAGTGAAGCAGTCCATCTATATCATGGAAGGAAGGTTTGGGGAGGCTAAAAAGACCAAACCTTGCTTGGTGAATTAAGTTCTCCTTCAGCCTACTAAGCAAGCACCCTTTCCCAAGGCAGTGACTTGATTTTTTTCTATTAGGTTGCATTTTTGTTGCCAGATCCAGGCTCTGGTGGCTGTGGTTGATTTCCCCAGCGCTAGTATACGGCACATCAGTAAACATGGAACAAGGGTTCATAAAACTGGAAAATCCGATTGCTGGTTTCTGTGATCTAATTCCTAGCTCTTAAATACAGCAGTGGTAATGAGACAAGTTACTTAACCTCTCTCAGAGTTTCTTTGTTGATGAAACAGACTCAATAATAGTAACTACTTCATAGGACCATTGAGAAGAAATATAAGACAATGCAAATGAAGTACTTGTTACAATAACTTCTCAATAAAAGCTCTCCTTGCTCCTTATATGAAAAAAACTCTCAGGAAGCACATCCTACAGATGGACAAAGACGGATGTCTTGGAATATGTTATATTAAGTTATTCTTTTTTAAAAAAAGATTTTATTTATTTATTTGACAGAGAGGGAGAGAGAGATCACAAGTAGGCAGAGAGGCAGACAGAGAGAGAGAGAGAGAGAAGGGAAAGCAGGCTCCCTGCTGAGCAGGGAGCCTGACACGGGGCTCAATCCTAGGACCCTGAGATCATGACCTGAGCCGAAGGCAGTGGTTAACCCACTGAACCACCCAGGAGCCCCATATTAAGTTATTCTTGAGATGACTGGAGAAGGAAGAATACTTTAATGGAACTTTTAAGAGACATTGTCTGCCAAGAGAACAAAAATGGGTATCAGAACACAAGAGCTCTGATCAATATGATTGCTAAACATCAGCAGCTCCTCATTTCTGCCCTGCCTTGTTATCTCACACGCTGGTTTAGTGGTCACTTCAGGAAACCTTTGCTGAGCATACTGTCAGGGTTTTCACTGGAAGAACAAAGAGGTGTCTGGAAGCACTGTTCATAGGACCTCTCAACCCCATACTTTATTTTGTCCTGCTCTGAGCATTAGGACTTTGGAATGTGTTCATTAGTCTGATTTTTTAAGATGTATCATTCTGAGAAATCTTTTCATAACTCACAAACTTGTCTAGATACAATGACTTAGGACCCAGACAGCTTTCAGGAAATCACAGAGCTTTATTTGACTTGGAAAAATTTTGATCAAATGCTAGGCTGGGAGTTTTGTGTCCTGACGATATCACTGTCTGTGTGATATTATCCTAGGAGCAGTTATTGCTCTTTGAAATAAAAATCCGAAGTCCAGTGACAATCCTTATTTTAGCGATTCTCGAAAAGAATGTCACAATATTACTAGCGTGCCATGAATCCTTTGCGTGTTTGCCTTCTCATTTTGATCAATGTGTCCAATTAATTTCTGTTTCAACGGAGGGCACATATTATTATCATTTCTGTCAGATACAAGGTTGTGCTGAGTGAGACTTAGGAAGCCTTGTAGAGTCGAGAAATGCTGACCTTAAGAAGCAGCTAATCATGATATCAAGTCGGCAAGAATAAAGAGTCTTGGGTTTTTTTGGATACTCAAGAACTCTGCCTTGGAGGTATAGTGGGGGAACTTAGGAAAGTACACTGTGCTTCTAAAATTGCTTTGAGTTGAAGGACAATCAACAAGGGAATAAACAATGGTTATTTTCATAAGCACTGTGTAGTATCATCCCGTAGTCACAGTACTTTACTGTAATTATTATAGATTGATTTATTGTTGCTTTCAATCTCTTAAGTGCTTTAATGTGTGGCCAGAATTTCTGTTAATATAGGGGTAGAGAATCACTAATTTATCACCAGAAAACCATATCCTTTAAATGCTGTAGGCAGAGAAGCTCAGTATTTATCCAGTGAGTGGGAATCTGGGATCTACTATTCCAGGTTCTCAGGGAGGCTTTGGAATTTGAGGAAACACAAAAATATCTGAGGAATGGCAGGTTTGGAACTTCCTCATATTAAAAAGTTAGAGGGAGTGGGGCTCCTGGGTGGCTCAGTCAGTTAAGCGTCTGCCTTCGGCTCAGGTCATGACCCCAGGGTCCTGGGATCAGCCCTGCATCAGGCTCCTTGCTCAGTGGGGAGCCTGCTTCTTCCTCTCCCATTCCCCTTGCTTATATTTCCTCTCTTGCTGTGTCTCTCTCTGTCAAATAGATGAATAAAATCTAAAAAAAAAAAAAAAGAGTGATGATGGGGAATCAAATGCTCTAAAAAAAAGACAACTATCATATGATTTCACTCGTATGTGGAATTTAAGAAACAAAACAGAGGAGCGCAGAGGAAGGGAGAGAAAAATAAAAAAAGATGTAATCAGAGAGGGAGATAAACCATAAGTGACTCTTAACCACAGGAAACAAATGGAGGGTTGCTGGAGGGGAGGGGGGTATGGGAATGGGGTAACTGGGTGACAGACATTAAGGAGGGCACATGATGTAATGAGCACTGCCTATTATAGGCAACTGATGAATCACTGAACTCTATTTCTGAAACTAATAATACACCATATATTAACTGAATTTTAAAAAGTGCTCTAAAAATTATAAATAATAAAATGCAGCTAGTAAAAAAATTGCTACATGCAGAACTTTGAAGGAGCAGAACACTAGTGACTGAGTACTGATTGGTTGACTACACAAACAAATGAATAAATTAGTCAACGAATTAATAAGTTTTACCAGACTTTCTATGTATTATTATGTATATGATCTTATATAAGAAGGCAAGTATTATTATGCCTATTTTGCCTTTAAGGCTTTAAGGCAAGAAATTAAATAACTTCTAAGATCAGATGAGCTGGTAAATGGTAGAGTTGGCATTTGAACTCAGAACTATCTAATTACCAAAACCTATTCTTTTTTTAAAAAAGATTTTATTTATTTATTTAAAGCAGTGGGGAAAGGCAGAGGGAGAGGGAAAGAGAGAATCCCAAGCAGAATCTCAAGCAGAGTCCAGCGCTCAGTGTGGAGCCTGACACAGGGCTCGATTTCACGACCCTGAGATCATGATCTGAGCTGGAATCAAGAATCAGATACTTAACCAGCTGAGCCCCCCAGGTACCCCTACCAAAACCTATTCTATCAAGCTATTATTATTAAACAAAAAGCTGTAGCTCTATTCACTACAGATCCACCCAAATTTAGTCATGTGAAGGTTAAACATGACCCTAAGCTTCTCCTATTAAAATCTGTATGACGGTTCTCCCATCACTGAGAGAATACGACCCAAACTCCTGACTCGGGCCAAGAAGGTCCCACATCATCTGGTCCCTGCCCACCTATGGGCCCTCATCGTTTTTGCACTGGGCTCTTCTGTGTTGTTCTAATCATTCCAGCTTGTTCCTGCCTCCAGGGGCTTGCCTTTGCTGTCTCATCTGTCTGGACTATACTTCTCCTAAATTTTTTTAGATCTCCACGCAAATGCCACCTCTTAGAAAGTCTTTCAGTGGCCACCCTGTCTCCTTGGAAGCTCTATTTCTTGTCCTTCCTGTTTAAATCACTACCTGAAATTAGGTGTTTCATTTACTTATTTATTGTCTCTCATTCCCAGTAGTATGTGAATGGCAAAGATCCTCTCAGTATTATCAGTGTAGTTCTAGCCCTAAATTAATGCCTGAAAACAACAGAAATTCAACTAATATTTATTAAGTGAATGCATGAATTCATTCTCTGAAGCAAAGGCTGAGTGTTGCTTGCAATCATGCAAACATTTCCCTTGTCTGGAAGACAGATAATACCTTGTAGGACTAGGGAGGTGAAAAATAATGCTTGGGTAAAATGTTGTCACTTTAGGAAAGCCCAAGATTGGTCAAGGGTATAACCCCCCAGCCTGTAAGAACAAGTCAGCAAAAAGGTGAAGGTGAAACAGATAATTGCAAGGGTTGAAAATTTGTGGTTATAGTCTCACTGGTCAGGTGAAACTTCATGACCTCAAAAAGGTGCAGGTAAAAATGAATTTTGGCCAAAGAGAGCTGATGACAAATTTGGCCTCAGGGTCACAAGGCAGACGTAATTTTAACCTAAACCCCCTTCTGTAGCGAGGGCAGTGTCCTATCTGTGAGTGTGATTCCAGTGTGATATTGTAGAGGGCTGCAACAATTTTGACCAGGCAGTGGAGAGTAACAAGTCTCCAGCTAAGTTTAAAGCACTGCGGAATTCAGAGTATGTTGTCTGAGCGCCAATTTGTGAACTCTTAGCTATAGCAAGTTTTAGAAGGTGACAAATCAATTCCCATTCAGCTACCCTTCCCAAGGTTAAGGTATCTCTGAGGCCTGATCGCCAGGACTCAGATGGAGTTTGGAATTTAACAGTTATTGTTTCAGGTTAGAAGTATAATCTAATGAAGTGTGCAGTAATATCCTGCGGTGAGCACTTGAACGTTAATCTGCTTGGAATAAGGCAGTGGATCTCACCCGACCTTGCCATCTATATTGAATTTAACACTCCCAGTGAACGCATTTCGAGCGGCCCATGTCAAATGGATGCGATCTATTTCGATTTTCATTCTTCCCCCTAATAGTTTAATACAGCTGAGTAACTCCTGGGGCCTCGGTACAAATCAGCAGTTGCTCCTGCTGCCTGTTACGGGCTGGTGTGTGACGTAGCTAGAAGTCGACCTTCATACGACACCTCTCTATTTCCACCACTGATCCTGATTCCAGGAGGTGACTGCGAAACCCAACGGCTGGCTCATTCTCCCCCTGAGAGTCCCCTGCCCCCCCCCCCCCACTAGCTCTTGAGGAGCCCTGGCAGATGGAGGATGTATGAGAGTTGGGAACATCTGGTTTTCTGTTGTTGTGTTTGTTTGTTTGTTTTGCTTTGTTTTGTTTTGGTTTTTCATAATTAGAGCTAAACTTCTTTGAGCAGTATTTTGAGGCTGTGGGGTAACATTATGCAGTGGCTGCTAGTTTCCATATTTGGTAGAGAACAGTGAGGCTGGCATAATTCAACACTGATCAGTTCCATTTTCCTGTATGAGCTGCTTACTGGCAAAGGATAAGCATTTATGTCTTCAGGATATTTGTGTGGATTCTACTTCAATAACCCATTATAGTCCCCATCTAAAGAGCAGGTAGAATAACTTTTTTCGACATCCCATCAAGCAAATAATTAATAATTATTTAATTCACATTATTGTATAGGCAGCTAGAGAATCTAAGTTTCAGGAAAGGGGCTGTTTATGTACTCTCTGCTGAAAATGAATATATTCATCTAGAAAATGGCATCGGTAACTGGGCAAAACACTCCCTTTGGACTAAGGGAATATGATATTTATTCTCTTTGTACAAATCAGATTAAACTAGGTAAATTTTAAAGACCTCTGTTTCTCCTTGATATAGATTACAGAGTTTTACGCTTTCAGGAAAACAACTACAGTTTACATACTCAAAAGGACAACAAAGATGGGTCAACATAGCACCTTTGTCATTTATGAACAGTCTATTCTGTGCTAGATATTACTGCCAAATTTCATAAAATTAAGTCATTTGGGGATGAGAAAATTAGGGCTCAGGGAGGTGAAGTGATTTTGCCAAGTTCCCGCAGCTGGTTAGCGGCAGCCCTGGGATTTGTCCCCAAGTTCTTTCTGGCTCTAAAGTCTGGTGTTTCCCCAATCTATCTGCAATTAAATTATGAGGTTCTACCAGCAATGGGCTGACTCCCTAAAGAGAGAAGCTATCTCTGAGATAGGGGCTCTGAAGGATCCTTCTGAGATACTACTGCTATCTGGTGCTTTAGGCACTGAAATACTTTGAGGATTACATCTGAGCATTCAATTTCCACGAGGATGGAAATTCTTGTCTATTGCATTCATTAGTTATTCCTAGTGTCTGGAGAGTAGTAGGTGCCTAATAAGTAATTAGAGGCACAAGGGAATGAATGAAGTTAACAAATGGCATGCACAAGAAGAGTCTAAAACACTTTCCTCAGTAGAAAGAAGTTAGATGATCGGATCTGGGTAAGACACGTAAATCTAAAGCAAGAAGCGCTGAAGAAGAAGTTCGGGCTATCATCTGTGTCTGAGTATTTCTATAAATCTTTGTGCATTTGGCTCATTCTTTCCCTTTAGAGCCCATGTCCGGTGTCATCTCCTCAGACATGCTTTCTTCAACATTGGGTGGAGTTTACCTCAAATCTAGTCACTTCTAATCCCTGACCCTGATTTATTTTCTTTCTAGAAGTCATGATGGAGGCTGTCTTCATTATCCATTCATTTATTTGTTTGTTTCTTCATGTATTGTCTGCTTCCTGCCTTTCCAATGCCAGGTGGCATTACGCTCGTTTTCACCACTCTATCCGCAGTGCCTCGGCCCATAGCAGGCCCTTTATAATTATTTCTTGAAAGAATGAAGCCAAATCCTGGAAGATGGGCTCAGATTGGGACCTCAGAGGTCAAGGTCCAAGAAGCTGGTATTAGTTAACCCAAGAGCACATAGCTGAGTCCCCGCAGCTCTACATATTGTCCCCTTTGGAGCTGGTCTTCTCTCCAGGATGTCCTCCCCCAAAAGACCGCTTGGATTGAACTATTTCCATCCCTCGGCCTTTCAAATTATTCGATCAGTGATAGAACAGGTTCCATTCTGGGCCCCCAGCTGGCTCAGTTGTTAAGCGTCTGCCTTTGGCTTGGGTCATGATCCCAGGGTCCTGGGATCGAGTTCCGCATTGGGCTCCCTGGTCAGCAAGGAGTCTGCCTCTCCCTCTGACCCTCACCACACTTGTGCTCACACACACTCTCTCTCTCAAATAAATAAATCTTAAAAAAAATAGATTCCATTCTATGACATCAACATTTCTTGCCTTCATTTCAAAGGACATAAGGAGTCCAACTGGCCCCTGCCTGGAGAGAACTAAGAATCTCCTAGGATGTAGTATGCTGTCCCTTTGTCCTTGAACTCCAGGAAGCTATCATTCTCCAGGATCAGCCCAACTAGCATTTTTAGCTTCTCTATGACCATTGTTACCATTGGGGCCTCTTGGTTTTCTTTTAAAAAATCCTCTCATTTATGCCTCAACATTACTGCCATTTTGTAGAGGAAGAAATGGAGGCTCAGAGAGGTAGAGTGGCCTGGCCCATAGTCACCCAGCTGGAAAGTGATGCTGGAGAAATTAAAATACAAGTTAATCTGACTTCAAGGATTGTACTTTTCTACACTGACATGCAAAAGAAAAGCTTCATGGCTGCCTGATGCTGAACATTCCATTTTACCCCCAGTTATAAGAAAGGGCTGGAGTGGTAGTTAGCCTTCAGCCTCCTCCCATCTGTGTCCTATCAAAAATGTAGTTGTATGTATTGCTCCTTTTTGCTTTAGCTTTGAGCTCCCTAACAGTAGAGGTCATGACCTCTAACTGGTTTTGAGGCCAGGACATGTCAAGTAAGGCTTAGATGACTTAAAAGGTGCCAGTATTGAGCAGTCAAAGGGTAGTTTGGAAACATTCCCCAGGAATGATTCACCTAAACAGATCCAGCATCAAGGGCCAGCTCCTTATGCAGTGGTACCTTCTCCTCTCACTTCCCCACCCTTGGTCTCCAGCGAGACAGATGGTTTCATATTCCTGTCATCGTGCAGCGTTTCTCACCCTGGGATTCAAAAAATGAGTCTGACCAAAGTAAATCTCATGCAGGCTGCGTGGGCTGCCTTGGTATTAGTGGAGGAAACACTGCTGTCCATCATCGTTTAGGCTTTTCCTGAGAAAACCTGCAGGTCCAGGGAAGTCCATCATTTTCCAAAGGCACATTCTATTCCTCAAGGCAAAAAAGGAGATTTGTTGAAACCCCAATTGCCCTCAGAATCATTTTTCCCTCCAGACACTGATGGGCTGGAACAAATAGGAACGTGTTAGTTGTGCGTCACTCACACAAGGTAAATTGATAAAATGATTGTCCTTAGTGTTATGATTACTGACATTTATCAAGTGTTTATTAAGTGTCAGTCTGCACGTTACATTACTGCACTTGATCCTATCAATCTTCTGAGGTGGGTATTTGATTATCCCTATTTTCTAGACACTCAGAGATGCTAAGAAATTTTCCCTAGGCCACACAGCTAGAAAGTGGCCGAGGTGGGACTTGAGCCCAGATACTCTACAACAATCGTTCTCAGTTGACGGTGATTTTGCTTCCAAGTGGACATTTGCCAAGATCAGGAGACACTGCTTTGGATTAGCTTCTCATTCTCCAATAGTTTTAGGTTTACAGAAAAGATTTGAAAGTAGCAAGAGATCTTCTACATATCTCACATCCAGTTTCTCCTATTAAAAACATCCCTCATGCTAACAATTTATATGGTACATTTGTAACAATTAATAACCAATATCAATACATCACTGTTAAAAAAAAGTCTATACCTTATACAGATTTCATGTCTCTTTCCTGTTCTGGGGTCCATCTAGGATACCATACTATGTTCAGTCATCTGACTCCTTGGGCTCCTCTGGACTGTGACAGTTTCTTGGACTTTCCTTGTTTTGGAGGACCTTGACAATTTTGAGGAGTGCTGATTAGATATTTTATAGAACATCCCCCCATTTGGATTAATCTATGTTTGTCTCATGATTGGAGCAGGGTTATAGGTTTTGGAAGGAAGAAAACAGAAGTAAAGGGTGATTTTCATCATGTCATATCAAGGGTACATAGTGTCAACATGACTTATCACTGTGGACAATCACCTTGATCACCTGGCTGAGTAGCGTCTGTCAGGTTTCTTCCTTGTAAAGTTACTTTTTAGATCACCTTTTATGTACTATAATCTTCAGAGGGAAGTCACTACATGCAGCTACACACCACCTCCTTGGAGGCTGAGTATCTGCATAGATCACTTCAAATTCTTCTGTAGAGGAGGCTTTATTATCTCCATTTATTTAATTGTTCAATAATTTACTTATATCAATACAAACTCATGAATACAGAGTTTATACTTGGGGAATAATCCAGTGTCACTTTATTTTGTTGCTCAAATTGTCCCAGCTTTGGCCATGGATGGTTCTTTGTTTGGTTACTGTGTCCCTCTGACATACCCCATCGTTGACTTTGTATGTGTATGTTGTTATAACTTCCCTTTTTTTCCTGATATTATGAGACACACTAGACTCATCTATTCTTTCCCCAGCCACAGAATCAGTTGTTTCTCCAGAAACATTTGGGGGGAGGGTTCTACTGGGACCTGGTAAGTAAAGCCAGGGATGCTGCTAAACACCTTGCAATACACAGACAACCTCCACAGCAAAGAATTATCTGATTGAAAATGGCAGTGGTGTCAAGACTGAGAAACTCTGGACTATTTCTAGAAGTAAAAATGTGTTATCTTGACAATTATTGTCTTTTCTTTATCCAAACCTTCCAGGGAAATGTAGGAAAGGTGGGGATGTAATCTGTGGATGCCATACATTTTTCCAACCGAAATGAAAACATCAGGTTGATTCAAAGATTCTTTTTGTATTTGCCCAAACTTTCCCTGCCTTTGTGCTTGCCTTGAAGAATGAGATATATTTGACAAAAGGAGGAAGGATTTTTAAAGTAGAGCACATAGAACAGAAGGAGCAATAAATGAAAACATGAATTTAGCATCTGCTAAATTAAAAATAAAAGTTTGTGTCCCTGGAGAAAGCTCTGTTACCTTTCCTTCTTCCCTTCTAGCAAATTCTCCTTAGTAAGAAGAATGGAGACTTCTTTCCTAGCCTCTTCTATAGAAGGATATTTTAGAATTCACCCTAAGAGAAATTATATGGTTGGAAAATACAACACAGTACATAGTAAGAGGAGCAGACCTGTAGCTTGATTTAAGTAGTTATATCTTGATTTAAGTAGTTAGTTTAGTGTGGGCAATGATTACTGCTTTGTGTTTGGCTGTCACCAGTTCCTAACATTTGTTCATGTCAAATTCCTGTTTGTAACGGATTTTCAGACTGTCATTTTGGACTAATAGGGCTTGCATGTTCTCTCTTAGGTGCACACTTCTTCTCTCTCTTTAGAACATTACAGTTATTTTGTTTATCTCCCTCTCGTCACCATTCCCCCTCATAGGACATACAAATTCTTGCAAACAAACCAGTAAAAGAACAACACTATGAATGAAGACAAAGCCAGGTCACTGAGAGAAAGTCAGAGCTTATGAAGCATGCCAGGTCAATCTCTGGGACACCCAAATGTGTCCTTGGCAGATTGAAATGGATTGAGAGAGAACAAATTACCATCTATTGTGGAACATCCTCACCCCAGCACATACAATGATTCATGATGGAAAGGCAGCTTTGTGCAGGCAGAGGCATTGGACACAGACAAGTATCTAGCCCTGGCTCCCTCACAGCCTAGCTGGGTGAAGAGCTAGTCATTGAACCTCTTTGAGCCTTCTGGATACCCATTTGTAAAACTGGGCTCATTTAACTACTTCATAGAATCATGAAGATTCAATGAAATGGTTAATATAAAGCACTTTTCATAATGCTTTTTTCATAAAGTTACATGTTGCAGATGTTCCATAAGTTATACTAATTAGACATACCGCCATATACACATTATATGGATATGGTGATTAATAGAGGAATAGCTTTCTGAGAAAAAGTGAAGCTCAGGCAAATTGGTTCACTGCTGTTGATCTCGGTTTCTTCATTTATAAAAGATAGGGTGGGACAAAATGATCTTTGAACTTCTAGAGCTGATAAAATTCTAAAATTCTATGAATCTATTAAATTAGCATTGAAATAATGAACATCAGCCACTTATGGCTGGTATACACACATACATAATTGTTATTGCTATTATTTATCATAGGATGTCCATAGATCCTATTTTCATAGATCCCCTAAAAGAATGGATCATTTCCAGCCCAAATTCTCTTTTTGTCTGGCCATTTTGTAAACTATCCCTTGTCTTTGCCCAGCTGGGAGACCTGTGGATGTAGATCTGGTAAAGGGCAGAGAAGGCAGACCCCTCTGAAGGACATTGGTGGAGCAAGACTTGGTGAGAGATTCAGTAAATCTCCATAGTGAAGCCATGGAGAAGAGGGAAGATTGGGCATGTATAGGGTGGGGCAGGGGAAGACAGTGGGCAAATGAGAGCTCCAAAGGGTTTCAAGCATGTAGAGAGAAGAGGAAAGGGGATATAGTAAATGTTGAATCTTTTGAATTGAATCTCTTGAATTATCTCATGAATTCCTTACTTGATGGACTTTTTCCTGTGAAGTTCAAACAAGTAGGTACAGAAGACTGCTCCACTGTCTTTGACTATTCAGACTACTCTAACAAGATACTACAGACCAGGGTGCTTATAAAAGCATCAGTTCTTAGGGTTCTGGAGGCTAGAAGTTGAGTATCAAGGTGCCAACATGGTCGCTTTCTCCTGAGATCCCTCTTCCTGGTTCATAGCTGGTATATGCTTGTTGAATCCTCACATGGCAGAAGGAGTGAGGGGTCTCTGTGGGTCTCTTTTATAAGAGCACTCACTAATCCTTTTCAGGAGGGCTTCACCCTCATGACCTAAGCACATCCCAGAAACCCTAACTCCTAATACCATCAAATTACAGGTTAGAATTTCAACACAGGAGTTTGGCAGGGGCGGGAGTGGGGGGATACATGTTCAGACCATTGCATCTACTTTAGCACTTGGATATCTAATATGTGTTTAAACATCACCTGTTCAGACCTGAATTCCTAATCTTTTCCCTAAACTAGCTTTTCTTATCATCTTTCCTATCTCATTTGGGGACCACGTGATCCTTTAAATTGCTCAGGACAAAGTCTGAGTCTACCTTACTATAGTCTTTCTTCCACATGAATATCACGTGATCAGAAAATTCAGTGCCACTGTCAAAAACCAATCTGATTATTTTTCACCACCTACATTGCTACCACCTTGTTTAAACCACTATTATCTCTTGTCTAGATTATTGAAATAGCCTCATAGTTGGTCGCCGTACAGTGGCCCAACACACCAGCTAGAGTGAACATAGCTCACATGTAATCATGTTGTGTTATTTCACTGCCCCATATCCTTCACTGGCTCTCTCTCCCATATAAAATGTGATGGTGATGGTTAATTCTATGTGTCAACTTCACTGGGCCACAGGATACCAAGATATCTGGTCGAGCACAATTCTGGGTGTTTCTGTGAGGGTATTTGTGGATGGGCTTAATGTTTAAATTGATAGACTGGGTAAAGCAGATCTCCTTTCCCAGTGGGGGTGGGCCTCATCTAATCAGTTCAGGTCTGACTAGACCAAAAGGGCCCACCCTCCTCTAAATAGGAGGGAATACCTCCCACCTGACTGCCTTCAAATTGGGTGAGGCCTCATGTTTTTTTTCTGTCCCTAGATTCAAACTAAAATATTGGCTTTTCTTGGGTTTTGAGCCTGCTGGTCTTCAGAGTAGAACCATACCATCAGCTCTTCTGGGTCTCCAGCTTAGCAACTGTGCATCTCAGTACCTGTCAGCCTCTAGAATCTTATGGGCTAATTCCTTATAATCTCCCTTTCTCCCTCCCCCACCCTCACATTTACACACACACACACACACACACACACACACACACACACACCCTACTGGTTCTGTTTCTCTGGGGAACACTGACTAATACACAAAGTAAAATCCAACATTGTTGCAATGATATATAAGACCCTACACATTCAGATATACCTGCTCATTTTTTTAAAACCAGGGGCCAGGAAACTATGGCCTGTTGTCTGTGGCAGGCTTTATACCACCACAGTGACAGAGCTGAGTGCTTACTGTGGATGCTGTATGGCCCCCAAAATTGAAATATTTTACTATCTTTTCCTTCATAGAAAAAGTTTGCTGACCCTTGATCTAGTCTTATACTGGCCTCCTTATAGTTCTAAGAAAGGCCCAGTGCTCTCCCACCTCAGGGCCTTTGCACTTGCTGTTCTTTCTGCCTAGAATGCTCTTCCCTCAGAAATTGCCTTCACACTTTTGGACAAGAGTTATCATCTCAAAGTGGCCCTCCCCTCCCAGTGTTCCCAATCCTCTTTTGCTGTGTTTTCTGCACATCACTTATCATCATGTAATTGGTTATACATTTTATTTGGGTTATCATCTGTCTTTTTCCACTCACTGTAAAATCAATGAGAGGACAATTTTTGTTTAGTTTGTTCACTGTTGAATCACTAGTGGTATGAATAGTGGCTGGCATAGAACATATTCCACAGAAATGGTAAATAAACAAATGGAGTCCATCTTAATTTATTTCTGGGCCATTGAACTGTGCCTCCTAAATAAGACACCACAGACTGACCACACGGGTCATAGAGTCGGTAGGGTTCCACACACTTATTTAGCTTGTGTGAGTGTGGATCAGCCCCAAATCACATTGAATGAAATAGCAATCTGAACAAAAATATTTCCTTTGAGAACACCCACACAAATGCAGAGTGTATGCTTTAGGCATTACAAATAATTTCTTTTAATCTTTTTTCTGACCCTCTCTTGCACTTATAAGCATGTGTTGTCCTTTCCTTACTCCCTTGACTCTCTGACTTTTCTAGAAATGACTACATTTGTTTTTCCTGGTCTTATTATCTTCTGATCCTCTTCTATTTGTCCAGACCATCTCAATTCTAATCCTTTAATCCCATTTAGTAAATATGAGTGGAAAGGATAAAAAAGAGAGATAAACCTTCAGCACAGAGACTGTGGAGAAAATAAGTTATTATGAGGAACAGACATTGGTCTCTTTTGATATAACTCCTGCGAGTCTGCTGGCCAACTTTGCACACTTGCTTCTTTCATGGAAGCAGATATTCCTGGGCTTACATGTTGTGGATGGATGGAAGGGTTATGGGGATCTGGTGACTTTTCTCTGAGAACTTACATTATATTCTTATTTAACCTTTTGTATATCATTTAAAAACCAACATATTGATGTACCTCTTTCCTGAATGCTGTATCACCACCCTGTACATAGGTATAGACACAGATACAGATGTTATTAAATGCTATATGTGATCTTTTTCTACAATCAAGATGACATATAGGATTTATATCTATATATCTACTCTTACCATCTTTTTAGAATTCTATATACCTCAAAATATTTTTCAGAGTTTGTGATGAATCAGAATCAGTACAAAATAAATTCCAACTTCTCATGTGCTTTATTTAGTCCTTGTTGATTCATACGGTACGAAACTTGACTCAAACTGGTTTAAGCAAAAAGAAAATTTATTGGCTCACATAACTAAAATGTCCATGGGATGATTTCAGGCACAGTATGATTCAAGAGCTCAAACTGAGTCAAATCAGCCCCCACTTTCTCTGGAATCCTAATGGGGAGATTAACCCAATTCTGTGGTTGCAAAAGCTATAGGGGCCTTACCCAGATCCTCTTAGGAATTATTTCAGACCAGCAGAATCTGACTTCCAAATTCTAGCTTCTATACCTCCTTACTTGATGTTATTCCTCTGTGACTGAAACATCAACTCTGCTGGTGCTCAGGACAGGCCAGAGGTAACAGCGATGAACACACCAAGGAGCAGCCCTCTACCAGGGACTGACAGGGATTGATGTGTCCCCCTCTGGTGGACTAATTTGGAGGTTTCTGCTCTACACTGACTCTGTGCCCCCCCCAAGATGAAGCTCCAATTTCCCTCCATTGTAACTTGCTCAATACCATCAACCCAAATTTCCTTAGATCACTTCTCAAATAAACCATTTACACTCACATCTTTATCTCTAGATCTGCTTCTGGGGGACTCCTTCTGGTTGAACATATCACAAACCTTATCCTGATTGGGCAAGTTGGGACCACCTACCATCCCTGCATTAGTCACTGTGGCTTGGGGGACTGGTGGGCTCATTGGTTAGATTTGGATCGCATTCTTTACTCCTGGGGCCAGAACCCAGCCAAAGCAAATGCATGTGGATGGAGAGTGGGCTGAGGGAGGTTCCCAAATGACACAAAGGAAATAAATCCTAAGTGACCCAGAAAAATAAAATCAACAATGACTACTATTACCTCTGCTATATGCAACAGGCAAGTCTATTAGAACTTTCATGTTTTAGGCCCCAGGCATCACATCTAGTGGCCAGATCAACTTTCTTTGATGCAGATAAGCTAGATTAGAGGTTGGGCTAACTCCAGCTGCTCACTGCTGTATACAGATAAAGTTTTATTGGAACCCAGCTGCACTCCCTTACTTATGTATATTGTTTCCATATACATAAGTTGTTTGCGTGCTTTCCTCCCCCCTCAAGTGGGCTTGAGTAGCTGCAACAGAGATCTTACAGCTCGCAAAGCCTAAAACATTTACTATCTGGTCTGCTATGGTCTGAACGTTTGTGTTTCTTCAAAAACCCCATGCTGAAATCCTAATTCCCTTATGAGAGAGGTCCCAGAGAGCTCTGCAGCCCTTTCTGTCAGATTAGATAAAAGAAGACATTTGCCACCTTGAAGAGAGCCCTCCTTCCTTTCACCATGCTGGCAGCCTGCTCTTGATTTCCTGCCTTCAAAACCATGACAGATAAGTCTCTGTTGTCTACAAGCTACCAGTCTATGGTATTTTGTTCTAGCAGCCCAAACTAACGAAGACATGACCTTTGCAGAAAAGAATTTGCCAACCCCTGAGCTACACAGCAACCCCTTGGACTTCAAGATGTTGTCTTGTAGGTTCCAAGACAGCAGGTGAAGAAATCTTATTCTCAACCCTTCTGTCTCCTTTTCTGTTCTCTCACGGAGACCTCCAGGTGAGGAGGAGCACCTAAACAAATGGCAACTAACTTGCAGATTCAACTCGTCCTAATTCCTTAAGCAGAAACTTTGTATTAAATCACACAACCCTCCAGTGAATCTTGTCAGTAGCTTCATGCCCATGGTACTGCTAATAGAATATGCATCGTGTAATATGCAACCTGAGCTCTTCTAAACACAGTTGTCACACATATGATAAATTCAGTGACATTCTCCATATCCAGCCCAAGAGAATGAGTAACTGTAAGGCAAATGTTGGTGGCTTACCAACCTAAGGTGACAATCTCAGTTGTTAAAAATTAACTTTATTCCTATGAAACCTTTTGATTTATGACTCAAGAGACCCCAGAGAGGAAAATTAACCTAACTCTTTCTAGGATAGTCTCACTCCAGTCCAGAGATTTTTATTTGTTAGTTCTAGGTTAAAAGTCAGGCTCATTTCAGAATGAGACATGACAGAATCATCTTGAAGTTCTCTTCTTCCACCTTTTTCACTCCTGATTTTAGATGCTCCAGGGTTAAGACAATTGCTGCAAGATGCTGTGGGGGAGACAAGTATAGATTTTTGGTTTCATTCTATCTTCATACTTGGAACTTTTTTGGAATGGGGGGGCAGGCAGTGAATTTTTAAATATCTGCACAACTTGTGCTGCCTGAGACCTGAGTGTGCTATCTTGTATATCGTGGCACTTTACCCTTCATGGCTTAGGGCCATTGGCTCCAAGTTACTCTGTCCCTTGAGATGTTCAAAGTTTTGCTTCAGTTCTGATCCTGAGGCCTTCAGGTTATTCTCCATCCTTCATGTTCTTGCCCACAATTTCATTCAGATTTTTTGGACCAACCTGGGTCCTTCAGGTCTCTCCTGTAGGTCTGACTGTTACTCCTCATCTTGTCAGGGTCCATAGGAAATAAAGAATTACTCTTTTCCTTAACACCTTATTTTCAACTCTTTCAGACTACTAATGACTAGAGTTTGGGAACAAACTGGGAACGCTGATTTTGTTCTAGTGGGAACAAAACTCTAGTTTGTCTAGTTTGTTCCCACTAGAACAAAACTAGAGTTATGGAACAAACCAATCCTCACTAATCCTAGATCCTCAAATTAAAATCAGTTTTCCTTTCTCTATCACCAGGTTGGTTTCAGGAAAAAGAGACAGAGTAAATGGCTCCTGCAATGTGTCTTCTCTCTTCTCATCCGAATTTTTTACTCCAACTACAGCTTAGAATCTGGGGACACAGAGAAAACATCTTTTCCTGCTTCCTCTTCCATTTGGAGGCTAAGGATGTCACCTTTGTTATCAGCAGTGGATTATCCTCTGCAATAGGTGTTCATCCATTTGGCTGCTGAAACACATGGTTCCCTGCTACACCGGGAGGTAGGAAGTAGTACTTCAGTTAACACTTCAAGGGGCACCTGGGTGGCTCAATAGCTTAAGTGTCTGCCTTCAGCTTGGGTCATGATCCCAGGGTCTTGGGATCGGAGTACTGAGTCGGGTTCTCTGCTCAGTGGGGAGCCTGTTTCTCCCTCTCCCTCTGCCCCTCCCCCTCGCTGTTCTCTCTCTCTCAAATAAAATAAAATTTAAAAAAAAACTTCAAAATTTTATTTTGGTACACTGAATAATAGGTTGTTTTTTGACATTAAAAAAAAAGACAAGGATTATCCTAAATGATAATTAAAGTTAGCATTTCTTGGATGCAAGAATATGCTAGATCCTAAGCAAAGGAATTTGTAAACCTCATCTAATTCTCAAAAATCTTTATGAAATAGATGTCTCATAATCCTTATTTTTAGGGGGGATGATTTTTTTAAAATTCAATTTTCTCTGGAATTCATTGTGCTTAATAAAATATGTAAATGTCAGCCAGATTTAGAAAAATATATTTGTAGCTTAATAAATAGATAAAATAGATTATCCATAGACAGATACAATGCAGACCAAAATAATCTATATCAATATGGTTTTTGTTTTCCTCCTCATTACAGAAATAATTAATGCTTGTTTACAAAGTTAAAAATTTCTCTCTTCTCCAGCTTTAACAAGGTATAATTGACAAAAATTGTATGTATTTAAGGTGTACAACTTGATGTTTTGATGTAGGTATACATTGTGAAACATTCACCAAAATCTAGCTAATTAACACAACCATCTCTTGGCATTTTCTGTTTTTCCCTCCCTCCCTCCCACTCTCTTTCCCTCTGACCTTCCCTTCCTTCCCTCCCTTCTTCCTCCCTCCCTCCCTCCCTCCCTCCCTTCCTTCCTTCCTTCCTTCCTTCCTTCCTTCCTTCCTTCCTTCCTTCCCTCCAGGGAGGGCACATAAGATCCACTCTTTTAGCAAATTTTAAGTATACAATACAGTATTGCTGGCTATAGTCACAATGGTGTTTATTAGATCTCCAGAATTGACTCATTCTGTAAAAATGAAACTTTGTACCCTTAACCAATATGTCCTCAATTCTTCTTCTTGTTCCCTGGGAAACACCATTCTACTCTGTTTCTGTGAGTTTGACTATTTTAGATTTCACATATAAGGGGGATCATATAGTATTTGTCTCTCTGTGTCTGGCTTATTTCCTCCTTTTCAAGGCTGAATAATGTTTTGGTGTGTTGGGTGTATGTGTATGTTTCTATATCTCACATTTTTTACCCATTCATCTGGTAATAAATATTTATTGATATGTTGTTTCCACATATTAGCTATTGTGACTAATGTTTACATGAACATACTGATTTCATTTGCTTTGGATAAAGGGGAAGAAATTTGAGAAAATTAAATGAAATCATTTAAACAAGATCACATGACCACTGCTGCAGAGATAGGGCTTACTCCCAAGTCTTTGGCTTTGCAAAGAAAGTCCTTAACTCTTAAGTAATACCACCTCCCCAGCGACGTTAACAACCCATATTTCTATTTTTTGTAGAAACATGGCTTTGCAAAGAGTCTTTACAGATTCCAGTAAGACTTGGCAAATGATCTGTTCATATGTGAAAAGAACACCTATCAGCACTGATCCGTTGTGGTTTCATATATGTCTATCCTTAAAACTGTTAATTCCTTAATGGCAAGAACGTAAGTTACCTTCATGTCCCTGGGGCCTGCCATTTAGTAGGTAGGTAGCACTCAAGTGTTGCTTGGCTGAAGAAATCAAGCATCAATAGGAAGAGGTTCTATGAACTGAAGGCATCGTCAACTCACACAGAATAGTGTTCATTTTCGGTATATATAAACGTTGGACACATTAATTAACACTTTTGTTTAAAATGACCATGGATACCATCATATTTGAATAGGGATATCGATGATCTTCAAATATCTCACCCTTTATCCACCCACCCAACTTTCAGTAATGCCTGCTATATACATGATTCTGGGCTGTGTTCTGGGGACATAAAGCTTGCCCTTGAGAAGCTCTCATTCAGCTGGAGAAGACAGAAAAGTAAAGAGCTAATTCACTGTAATATAATGAGTGCAAAATGAGATGTATGAATAGAAGGTTGTGGGAACCCAAGAAAGGAGTAACTTCTAGCTTCTGGCCCATGGAAATGTTAATGGAAAATTAAAGAGAGCAACTTCCATAAAGAGCTGACAAAATAATATAGAAATTAAGAGCATTACTGTGGTAGGCTTCACAAAGATATCCATTTCTAATCACCAGAATCTGTAAATATGTTTCCTTACATGGCGGGTGGGTGGTGGGGGGGCTGGTATCTTTTTATTTTTTTTATTTTTTTTATTTTTATTTTTTAAAAGATTTTATTTATTTATTTGACACAGAGAGAGAGAGATCAGATCACAGCTAGGCAGAGAGGCAGGCAGAGAGAGAGGAGGAAGCAGGCTCCCTGCCGAGCAGAGAGCCCGATGCGGGCCTCGATCCCAGGACCCTGGGATCATGACCTGAGCCGAAGGCAGCGGCTTTAACCCACTGAGCCACCCAGGCGCCCGTGGGGGGGGGGCTGGTATCTTTGAGGATATGGTAAATTAAGAACTGAGAAGGAGAGGCTATCCTGGATTATCCTGGTTAACCCAATGTAATAACAAAAGTCCTTTTAAGAGAAAGGCAAAAAGGTAGAAGTTGGAGGAGATGTGAATGGAGAAGCAGAGGCCCCCAATGAGAGGGGGAGAGAGAGAGACAGAGAGAGAAAGAAGGAGGAAAGGAAGGAGAGAGGGGAGAGAGAGGAAGACAGATAAACAGAGATAGGGAGACAGAGAGACAGAGAGTGATTTCAGCGTACAACATTGTTGGCTTGGAAGATAGAGGAAGGGCCATGAACCAAGGAATGCAGGCAGCCTCTAGAAGCCGAAAATGTCGAGGAAGCAGATTCTCTCCTAGAACTTCTAGAAGGAATGTAGCCTGCTGACACTTTATTTTTAACCCAGTAAAATTCATTTTTAAACTTCTGACCTTTAGAACTATACAATAATACATTTGTGTTGGTCCCTTACAGCAGCAATAGAAGACTGATAAAGCTACTCTGGAGTCGGAATGCCCTGATTAGAATTCTCACTCCGCCAGTTCTGAGACATGTACCCTAGGATGGGTGTCACTTTGCTGATGGACAAGTATCCTTGGATGGTGTCACTTTACTGGACATACATCCATGGAATGGTGTCACTTTGTTCCCCATATTCCTTCTCTTATACCTAATAATAGTACCATATCATAGGGTGTTGATCATCATGGTGCTGGGCATGCACCATGGACTGAACAAATACAAGCTACTAAGGTGATCCTCGATTAAAGCCTTTAGACCTCCATAGAAACATTCCAGGCAAAGGGAAGAGAATGAGCGAGATACCACATCAAGAGCAGTTAGGGTACAGTGAGAACTTTGCTCTGGCTCCAGTAAAACATGCAGGGTGGGAGGAAGTCAGATATGAGGCAGAAGGGGTACAAGAGAAAACAGATTGTGAATGCTTTGGATGGTATCTTAAAGAGTTTTAGCTTCATCTGCTTGACTAGAAGTGATCTTTAAGAGAGGGAGGGTAATGATAAGCTTGGGTTTTTGGAGAGGTAGCTCTTTCATTGGTTAAAAAAATATAAAAATAGAGATTTGTTTAAGGGAAATAATGTAAAGTGCCCTGCAGTCCTAAAAATAATGATGATGATCACTGTCATCGTCATCATTATCATCCTCATCATCAAAATGCAAGTATTTCGTGAGTACTTACTTTATGTCAGGCACTATGCTAAATACTTTTCAAAGGTTATCTAATTTAAGGATCTCAACAACCCTATAACTTAGGACATCATTAACCTTAATATACAGAAGGAACCATGTATACTTAGAAGGTTAAGTGACTTGCCCAGGGTTACCCAAGAAGTAAGGTGGAACAAAGAGGATTCAAGTCTAAGCTAGTCAGATGCCAAAGATTATTGTTTTACCTGCTGGGTAGTTTTTCATTTCTGTCTTTCTGGGGCCATCTCATAAGTGAAGCCATCTTTTGATGAAGTCCTTGGGTCCTTAAAAACCAAATTAGGGTTCCACGAAGGACCCTCACTCTATCTATCCAATCTCACTGTTCGCTATCCATGCAAGAGCCTGTTTCCAGTATAATAGTTTCTCTACAAGCTTGTTCTTCAGTCTAGCACTCCTATTTGCAAGAGACTGTTTAACTATTTCACATCTTTATGGCTGTGGATTTATGCCCTTTACTCTGTTCAGCAGATAGAAATAACAGCCATTGATGAATCAGTGAAGCACTGCTGATGCTGGCACTCTAGAAATACAGCCAATTAAGTTCATTGGGTAGAAATGAACCCTATCATAACTGTTGCTGGTGACAGAGACTGCCGTTTGTCTTGGTAAAGGAAATAAACATAATCAATTTTGCTTTCTGAAAGTGCATCAGAGATAGTATCAGACTTTCTGGGTACAGAAGATGCTCTGATAGCAACTTGGTATCTTTCCTTATGTGAAATGAGTGAGAAGGACATTGATGGAAGGAGCTCAGGTTATGGGAGTTGCACGAAATGTCTTTTATTAGAGATTGTAAGGAGAACTTGCCCAACTTTAGTCATATATCTTTAAACACTGAGTGCTCCCAAACTCCCAGATAGTGAGATCAAAAAGGACAGTATGGAATCTGAGCTTGCAAACGTAAGGCTAAAAGACATTGAAGAGAAGCTTCAAAGGCAAAGAAAAACACTTGTGGTTCCTATACCAAAATAAGTAAGGTAAGTCGGGAAAGAAGAAATGGAAAAAGGAAAAGGGAAATATGGAATTATGGACTTTAAGAGATAGGAAGCTGTAGCTTATCTAGTTTGAGGTTGGAAAACAGATGACATTTGGTCCATTATATCACATGCAACCCTGCAAGGAAGTATCTGGGGATTAATCACTGACCTCAGTTTTCTCCTTCCTTCCAATTCCCTGCTTGTGTTCCTTGTTGGTTGAACCAAAATGACAGTCAGGAGATGTGGAAATCAGTGTTGTCATACATACAGGTCAGCCTGCAGGCAGAGATATGGTGAAAAGTAGATAAAGAAGGGCAAAAGAAGGGGAGCCTGGGTGGTTCAGTCAGTTAAGGGTCTGCCTTCAACTCAGCTCATGATCCTAGGGTTCTGTAATGGTGCTCCATGTTGGGTTCCCTGCTCACCGGGGAGTCTGCTTCTCCCTCCTATCTTACCTTCCCTCCAGCTTGTGCATTCTCTCTCTCTCTTTCTCTCTAATAAATAAATTAATAAAATCTTTAAAAAAAGAAGGGAAAAAGTGAGACATCTACAGCACTGTGAGGAAGAGTTAATCTTAGTTTAACAATTAGAAAGGACTCTCAAGTCCCTAGTGTAGTAACAGTACTAGATGAAACCATCTGATGACCTGTGTATCACACCAGGACAGATACTTATCTCCTTGGTGGCATCTCCCTCTACTTGTAGAGAAGCAGGCAGTGGTTTCTTATTAAGAGACATAAGTCTGTCTTCTCTCTTTTAAGCCAATAGTTCATCTTAATGAATACTTGGTGACAAAGATTTTACAGTTGTGCATGAGCTAGACCCAAAGTCAGACCCAGCTGGGGGAAAAGCATGCTGAGATGCCCTTAAACAGACAAATGGATAAAGAAGATGTGGTCCCTATGCACAATGGAATATTATGCAGCCACCAGAAAGGATGAAAGCCCAACTTTTGTATCAACATGGATGGGACTGGAGGAGATTATGCTGAGTGAAATAAATCAAGCAGAGAAAGTCAATTATCATATGGTTTCGCTTATTTCTGGAACATAAGGAATAGCATGGAGGACATTAGGAGAAGGAAAAGGAAAATGAAGGGGGGAATCCACCAGAGGGAGAGACAAACCATGAGAGACTATGGACTCTGGGAAACAAACTGAGGGTTTTAGAGGGGGTGGGGGGTGGGGGGATGGGCGATCCCAGTGGTGGGTATTTAGGAGGGCATGGATTGCATGTAGCACTCTGTTTATACACAAACAATGAATCATGGAACACTACATCAAAAACTAATGATGTACTGTATGGTGATTAACATAACATAATAAAAATAAGAAAGAAAGAAAAAGAAAAGCATGTTGAATAAGTTACAGGGCTCACTTGCTTTCAATAGCTGGCAGTTGTCTTGTCTCTACCCCACCTTCTTGACTCTTCTCTACCCTACCTTCTTGACTATTTCCCCAGGACATTTTTACCATACTATTCACTCCTTAGACTAAGCTGTATAGCTGTTTTTGAACATGGGAAACACTCCTCAACCTTATAAGAAATGAAATACTACCACATAATTCATTAAGCTGGACACTCATGAAAGGCTTACTTTTCTATATATACATATTACACTTCAATAAAATGTTAAAATTTGCTAGCTTGAAAAAAGGGATGTCTCCATACAAAATGTATTCATCTGTTGTTTTCAAACATTCAAATGTAGTTATTTTAATATAGATAATTGGAAAGTAATTTTCTATTAGAATAAAAAAATATGGTTTTAGTGGACACATAGATCTTGGTCTTCTCTACTCCACTTTCTTTGGGGGGTCATTTCTCCCACTGTCTCTATGACTTTGTGTGTATGGCTGTCCCTGCTCCCTGAGCCTACAGATGGTCATGGAATCCAGTTCTGGCCAATGTCCTCCCTTCTTCTGGCTGCAGTGACTGATGTGAGGATGGATACTCAACTCAAGAGGCCAATCCCAGTCCTCCTCGGACATCTCTGCTAGAAATCTGAAGAAGATACATCCCCTTTGGTTAGATAGTAAATCGTCACAAAGACTGACTATACATGGGACCCCTGGACTTCACAGCTCAATGAACCAATATAGTCTCTTCTTGCTAGTTTAGGTCATGTTTCTGCCATTTGTTTTATTTATTTAATTAATTAATTTACTTAAAAGATATTTATTTATTTATTCAAGAAGGAGAGTACACAAGCAGAGGGAGGGACAGAGGGAGAGGACAAGCAGACTCTGCACTGAGCATGGAGCCTAATGTGGGGCTCCATCCTAGGAACTTGAGACCGTGACGTGTGCTGAAGTCAGACACTTAATCCACTGAGGCACCCAGGCACTCCATGTTTTTTCCATTTGTAATCAAAAGAATTCAAACAATAAAGTGGTACTAGTAGTGTTGCGATATTTAAAACTATTATTAGACTTCTTTTCTCCCAAGGTTGAAACATTATGGGCTTCTCCCTTGGAAACACTTGATCTTAGCCAAAAGGCTGAGAAGCGATCTCCCTTGGAAACAGAAATTAAATAATTGTCCCAATATTTTCCAATCTCATTGAGCTTCACATTAAAGGAGAAATGATCTTCTATGCACCAGCAAACACTAAGCCCAGTTTCTATGTCTAGGATCATTATTGTTTAAAAAGGCAGATAAAGCCCTAACAAAATCACAGAACCTCCTGGATTTTAGATTCCTCCCACACAGTGGTCTTGAGACTCTTGAGTTGGAACTTGCCCCTGAGACTACATTTCTGAGAAAGCATTTAACTCAGTAGAACTCACCTCAACTTATTGGGATTTGTAGGGAGAGAGAGAAAGGCAACACCTTTCGGTTGGGGAAGCAGAGGAACGCTGGTGTGTGGCCTCCACCGAGAGCGTGAGATAACCAAGACTCCAAGAAGAGAAGACCAAGTGACCAGCAGAGCTGTCCCAGCCTGCTGAAAATTGACCTCTGGAATCCGGCCAAGAGCTTAGTGTGACCACAGCTAATGGTCTCCTTAACTCTGCCCTTATCCTCCTACTCTCTGGGAACTTCCTTGTGCTTTGGCCTATAGACTCTTTTTATATTTCTATTTTAAAGAAATTGCACATGTTATTGCTTTCACTCTGGGAATAGTTGCAAAGATAAACATTGTTTCCTTCTCTCAGCTGACTGGTTTCACAACAGCGCCGACAACTAAGCTTCTAAGGTGACACTTAATGAGAACATGGCCTTGATCTTAAAATAACTAATAAACCCTTACCTTAAGGGTGTTTAGCCCATATAATATGTGATCCCAGATGTTAAGATTTACTTTCTAGGCTGACCCTGGCCTTTCCCTGAGGTCTGAAGATCTGTGCTGTAATGTAATGTCATCAGTTTTGGAATGAGGGTATTACCTACTGCGCCATGTACTGGAGTCTCCAAACTGGTTTTCCTTTCCTCTGGCTTTCATAGCACCCATTTCTTATTACCCTGCCTTAATCTGTTCTGGCTTCTATAACAAATAGTCATAGACAAGGGGGCTTAAACAACAAACACTTATTGGAAACTTTGAAATCCAAGATCAAGGTGCTTGGTGCTCTTCCTAATTAGATATTAGATGTAGATGTAGAGAGCTATCTTTTCCTTGAATCTCAGATGGTGGAGAGCAGAGAGAGAGAAAGAGAAAGAACCTGAATCTCCTCCTCATTCTACAAGGACATTACTCCCATCATAAGCCCCTCACCCTCGTGATCTCATCTAGCTCTAATTATCTCCCAAAGGCCCAACCACCAAATACCATGACATTGGGGGTTAAGATTTCAACATATGAATTTGGGAGGATATGAACAGTCATTCCACAACACACCGACCTCTAATTCTGGGCTGCTATCCTATTTCACCTAGATTGTGATGACAGTCTGCTAGAACTGGTCTAGCTGGTTCTGTTTTTCTATTTCTGCCTCTGTAATCTGTTTTCAAAGCAGCAGCCAGAATTATTTTATTAAAAGCAAAATAGGGCACATCACTCCTGTGCTCAATACTCTACCACAGCTCCCATCTCATTCAGATTAAAAGCTGAAGTCCTCATGACAGCCTGTGGGCCCCACACAATACAGGTCCGCCTTATCTTTCCGACTTCATTCCCACTACTCTATTCCTCATTCACTTTGCTTCTGCCATACTGATCTTTCTCAGTTTCACTAGGCATGTGCCCACCTCAGGCCTTTCCACGTGCTGCTGCTGCTGTCCAGAATGCTCCCCTTCAGATATTCTCATGTCTAGCACCCTCATTTCCTTAGGGTCTGTTCTCAAGAGTCACCTTCTCACTGAAGCCATCTAGAACCACTTGATCTCAAGTCCAAGCCCCACCCTCTAGCATTTCATATCGTCCTTCCTTGTTTCATATTATATTTTAGTCATTGGTTCTGTTCCTTTTAGTAGAATGCAAGCTCTATGAGGCAGGAAGTTTGGTCTGTTTATTTCACTATATGTATCCTCAAGGACTGGATGAGTACCTAACATACAGTATATGGCTAAAAAGATTTGTAGAATCAACAAATGAATGGATGGATATTTAAAATGGAAGACAGGGACACATGGTTGAGGGCTAAAGTGAGCATGTGTGGGGGAGATTTTTCAGAGAAGGGTTGCTCCCAGTTGAAGAGGGGGCAATGGCTTTATAGAGGCAGAGAATAAAAGATGCATGAAATGCTCTCAGGAATTATAAAAAAATAAGTTGAGATAAATATATTGACACAGAACAATCGTCAAGATATACTATGAAGTAAAAAAAGCAAGTTGCAGAGCAATAAAGAAATAAAAATGTGCAAAACTACGGATTCCTATATATCTATTTGTGTGTTTATATATGCACAGACATAGATTCATATCTAGAAAAAGGTCTGAAGTCTATGCCAGCAGTCAAACATTTTTTTTTTTCGGTGAAAGACCAGACTGGAAATATTTTAGGCTTTTCAATCCCTGTAACAGTTGCTGCTGCATATTGTTCATGTTTTTACTTTTAAATAACCCTTTCAAAATGTAAAAAGATTCTTAGCTCATGGAATGTACAAAAATAAAATCTAGCCTGTGGGCTCACTGGCTGTTGACTCCTAATCTGGGGCTTGGTTAGTTATGGTGAAGGCAGTGGCCTTGGGAAGAGTGAAGTGAGATTTTAGGTTTCTTTTTTTTCCTTTATATGCTCTCTATTGTTCAGATTTTTTCCCCCAAGGAATGTATTCCTGAAATGTATGGGCAAAAAATAATGTGTGATAAAATAAAGGAGTGAGAAAAAGCTTGGTGCGTAGTAGGTATTCAAGATGATTTGCTGAATAAATGAATAAATTTTAAATGAATGAATATTCAAATGAATAAATGAATGCCTGGATTCATGTGCTTCCAGGCCTTTTGCTATGTTTTGCCTGGAAGTAAGGAAGTTGCTTGTGAAGTCCTAGGGCTAACAGAGGATGTGCAACTAAAAATTACATAAGCTCCTAATTTTATGTTTTCCATCATTATCAGTTCCATAATATTAGTGCAGAAAAACCTGTTAAAAAGTCAATTCTTCGCAATAAAAACCCCTTTACCTAATGCATTCATCTTTGGCTTGTATCAGGTTCTACTACAATACACCAGAGGAAAGCTTAAAATAATATTTGGTTACTTCACATTTTATTCTAGGCTTAAGTGGGCATTGGGCCACGAATATTTACTCATATTAAACCCACTTGTCTAGGTATGAGCTGCTTTGCAGGCTCAACATATCAAACAGTTTTTTAGAATAAGCACTTTAAACCTTCTTGGATTTTTGCAAAAACCTGTTGTTCAATGGCCTCTTTGCAAAGAAGCAAAATGAAACATGTACATCTATGTCCTTGCGGAGAAAGGAGACTGTCTTTACTTTTCTTTAAAATGCTATTTTTACAATAATAATAACATAAATTTCATATTGTCCTTGAACTTACTGTCTAAATTGCTAACAATTGTTTAAAACATCTCACCATGCTTTAGTTCCTATCCCATGTGGTCTCACGAAATAGCATATTTATCATCATCGACACGAATCTCATTAAAAACACACATTAGGCACCCATCTGTACTGTCCTGGTGCCATATCAAAAGATTTTGGGAAAAAGAAAACTAAGAGTCTAAGTCTGGGGAGTCCTTTAAGAGTCTCTATCAAGACTGATCCGAATCCTGCCAGGACTCTACCTCTTAAACATCTAGACTTCCCCCCAGTGTTATTGAGAGAACGACTGATGCACACCATTACGTCAGTTTAAAGTGTACAGTGTGAGGATTTGATAATGAAATATCTAGATTTTCGCCCTTTGTAGGAAGTTTTTACTACTCAGTTGATCTCCTAATTTTAATTTCAGAAAAATATCTGACTGAGGCCCACATTTCCCTATTTTTACGCTGAGAGGTACCATTGTCATACGAGAGTTTCCTTCAGGTATAACGGATGCTGTCAAATTTACTGCACTGAATGTCATTTAAAATAAATGCTAAAGTACAATATTAACTGTCTGTGAGTAAATATCCTACCAATATGTGAACTACCTAATATTTTCTTATCGTCCTAAAAAGTGCGAATTAAATTATAACATAATGAGAAACTAGCGGTTTGTAGTAATTCCAAATGCGGCAAATCTTCATCAGTGCGTAAAAAATTTCAGTGACTACGAAAAACAGCAGAATGATTTGAGCCTTGAAGCCTTCTCCCAACTACCAAAAAGGACCCAAAACAAACAAGCATAGCTAAGCGTTTCATCCTGGAAGCGGCTTACTGAATTAATAAGACAAGTCAATTAATGTAATGCTCTGTTGCTTTGGGATAAAACATGAAAATGGAAAAATGTGGAGCTGTTTACCATATTAGGATCAAGCAACCAGGAAGGCTCTGAAAAATACATCCTCCTCTCTCCAAGTCTTAGACAAGAACTTGACACATGGCTTCTGCTATGGACTGAAATGTGTTTCTCCCAAATTCATCTGTTAATGGACGATGCCCCAGTGTGACTGCATTTGCAGGCAGGGCCTACAAGGAGTAATTAAGTTCATATAAGGTCTTAAGAATTGGGCCCTGATCCCATGGGATTAGCATCCTTATAAGAAGAGACACTGGACAGCTCACTCTCTTTCTTCACTGCGTGAGAACACAGTGAGAAGGTGGCCATCTATTAGGTATGAGGTGGACTCTTGCCAGGAATCGAATTGGTAGCAGCTTGATCTTGGACTTCCAGCGTCCAGAACTGTAAGAAAACACATTTCTCTTATTTAAGCTACTCAGTCTGTAGTGTTTTGCTATGGCAGCCAAAGCAGAGGAATGCAGCGTCCACAGGTATTCTGTGTAGTAGTCTGGAGAGGAGGGTGTGGTGAAGACCAGCTGGGGGTTCACTATGTGGCTTTCTTCTTCCCAGAACTATGTGGCTCTTCTCATTTTCCAGCGTCCCTTGCAGGTAGGGCCATAAAATGGATTTCTTTTCTTTTCTTTTCTTTTTTAAAGATTTTATTTATTTGACAGAGAGAGAGAGAGAGAGAGAGAGATACAAGTAGGCTGAGAGGCAGGCAGAGAGAGAGCAGGAAGGAAGCAGGCTCCCTGCCGAGCAGGGAGCCCGATGGGGAGCTCGATCCCAGGACCCTGAGATCATGACCTGAGCCGAAGGCAGAGGCTTTAACCCACTGAGCCACTCAGGCGCCCCATAAACTGTATTTCTACTTAAGAGAACCTAAGCTGTTGTATTTTATACCACTTCCAAGGTTGTCCCTTAACAACTCTAGAATGGCCCTCTCTCTGTGCTTGCTCTCTTCTCTCTCTGCTGATGGGAAGCAGAGTCTCAAATGTAATTTTCCATGGGCCCAGAAATGGCAAAGACTCTCAGGTATTTTTAGTCTTGAGTCCATGAACCCTGGCCTATGGATAAAATTCATATGGATAAAAGCCCACGAGTTTGGTTAGAAAAACAGTTTTTCTCTATTTTCATGAAACTCTGCTTGGTTAGAAAAACATTACATCTCTATTTTCACTTAAATTTAGCATTTTCTTCTATTATGAATGTGGGCAAATAACTACAATGTTTGAAGTACTTCCTATAACTTTGTCACCTAGGGAAATCATAGATATTTCATGTCACATTATAGTTGCAGCTTTTTCAAATTATTTTACACTTAACAGTGTTTTAAAATTATGATAGTTATTAAATCTGCTGCTTGATTTTATTATTTAATGCTTTAATAAAGAGGCACATATATTACTACATCACATCGAAGAATATTTTGATTACTGAACTCCAATATAATTTTCTTTAAATCCTATATATTTTATTTTATGCATTTGAAAACTATTCTCCTGGAAAGGAGTTGACAGGCTTGGCCAGACTGCCCAAAGTGTCCAGGGCACAAAAAGGTTAAGAATCTCCATACCCCACGGAAGGATGGGGAAATAAACATTTGTTAGGTTAACCCACTAAGACTTTGAAGTTGCTTGTTATATTTGTTAATCTTTGCAAATGTAAGTGTCTACCCCCTCCAAGACATGGGTCAGCAAAGGTTCTCTGTGACAGGACAGATAGTAAAAATTTTTGACTCTATAGGCCATTGTAACATAAAAACTATCACAGACTATATATGAAGGAACAGGCATGGGTAGGTTCCAATAAAACTTTATTTAAAGGCCCTGGAATTGAATTTCTTACCATTTTGATATGTCATTAATATTATTCTTTAAAATTCTTTTTACCATTTAAATATGTAAAAATTATTCTTAGTTCACAGGCTATACAAAAGTTGACATTGAACTAAGTTTGCCACCCCCTGATCTAAGACACTGGTCAGGTGGTACTTCTGCAAGGATTGGGGAGGGTAATTGTGTTAACGGTTCAGTTTGCTGGATGACTCAGTGCAACGTTGTATCCCTTATTGGACATATCACTCAATGGCCGTCTGAAACAATTCTTCATTGTTTACTTTCTGTAAATCTAAATATCATCCTAATACCACCTATGTCTTTAATGTCAAGATTAGTGGTTCCTCAGCCTGGCTGTGCCTTAGTATAAAATGGAGAGAATTCAAAAACAAAAAACATCAAGGCCTTGGGCTTCACACTGGATCCAGTAGGTCAGAATCTTTGGGTTCTGAGCATGGGCGTCGGCATTCTCACAAAGTTCTCAGATGATCTCATGTACAGTGAGGAAGGGAACACTGCTATGCACAATGAAGTTGGAGATGAGTGTTGCCTGCCTTCCACAATGGGGAGCTTGAATAAAAATCAAGATTTCTTCCTCCAGGGTCTTGGTCTTCACTTGGTTTCATTTTCGTTAGGTAGAAAATGGCACATAGCATTTTGGTTACATAAATATAGGACATCTCCTGTCTTCCAGTACATACCACATCATCAGAGCAGTGGTGGTGCCAAATATGATTGAATGGGCCCAGCCTTTTGCTTGGAGTTTGAAAAGTGGTAGTTTAAGGGTTGGTTTTGGCCATTTGGTTCTTTTTCATTTTTTCTGACTTTTACTTTTTCATTTTTGTTTCCTCTCAGCCTCTCTGCCTCCATCCCTCTCTTTCCCTCATTCCCATTCCTCTTCCTTTCTAACATATATTTATTGAGAACCTACTAAGTACATGATGGATACTTCCCTGGATGCTGTGAGATTTGTTTTGGTTTTCCTCTGCATTGCCCTAATTTTTTTTTCAATTATTTTCCAACATTTTAAAATAGGGAGATTTTGCCAGATCCTTAGAGATGATAGAGACACCGGACATTTCCATGTGGTAACAGTCAGGTATACCTGATTACCAGGGTCCCTTTACATTGGTGGGGTGGGAGGGGAGCCAGGCCATTCTTGCTGAACTATAATCTCACTAATTCCAAACATCTTATACACATGTATGTCTCTCATGTAACTGAAAGTTTTCACCCTATAGACATTTGAGCTGTGATCTCCTACTGGAGCCACTGTTTTAGAAAAATATTCCATAATCTACACCTTTCCTCTCACACCTGCCACTAAGTGTTAAATTCTTCCGTGAAAACAAAATATCCTGTCCTCATATATATTGGAAGCCTGCAACCTATGGGTCATACACCAAATCTAGCCTGTTGCTTACTCTCGTATGTAATTTTGTAAATAAATTATATCAGAATACAGTCCTGTCCATTTGTTTATGTATTGTTTATGCTTTCTTTCAAGTGGCGGTGGCAGAGTTTAGTAGTTGCCTGCAACTACTGTCTGACCCTCTAGAGAAAAAAAATTTGCTAAACCATGATTTAGCTATTTGGTGTAAGAAACATGTATATCTAGACATCTGTTAAAACTAGACTGATTTCATTTTTAGCTTTTCATTCAGAAGTTTCATATTATTGTGGGATCCACTTATTTCCATGTGGCCTGCTAAGCAACCTGGAGGGCCTTGCCTATCTATTAGAACACAGCAATTTGAATAACACAGAATAGACTTGGAGAGATATTGCCTTCAAATTAATTTGAGTCACAGTCACTTGTTTTTCAGTCAACTGTTGAGTCATTAAGAAAATTTTATTTCACCTTATCTAGGAGAACAAAATCATCGCCTGACTTTTCAGCAAATTCCCATTTTATACCCAACCTGTGATGGAGGAAAACACTACTGGTTGGGTTTAGACTGTTTTAAACACTACGGTTACAGCTAATTTACTTGATACATATTTAAGATACTATGCTTATATTAGGTTTCCAGTCAGCAGGAAAATGATCCAGTTCACTGGGTGAGAGCACAGTGCTCGACAGTAGCAAGATACCTATCACAGGGCTCCATCCTTTCCCAGAAAAAGCTCATCCAACCTGAAATTCTTTTTTTTTTTTTTTGAGTTTCCTCTTTTAACTCCAGTTTCTCCCTACCCCTGCTTGACCAAGAAGGACTTATAAAAATAAGATCCATTCTCTAAAAAGTGCTTACATGGCAATACTTTCTCAATCTTCCTCCATCCTGGTGAATGGACTTTCTGATGAACCTCATAGACCGTGATTCTCATCAAGAGAAAACGTAACATGCTATCATCCACCCTGTTGGCCTATAGCATGAAAATGTTCTGTGGGAAGGGGTAACTGTGGGATTAATCACACATTTGTGTCTTCAAGTATCTTAGAAGTTGTCTAAGATTGTTCTCCAGACTGTGATGGGAATCATCCTAACAAGAATAATATGGTCAGCTTTATTAAGATACATGGTAAGAGCCCTGAAATCAGAAGATCTGATATCTCATCATAGCTCTACCATCAAGAGGTCCTGGTATCCTTGGCAGAGTTGTTTCATTTACCTGGGCTGTATGTTCTCTACTATTCAACACAGTTACCACCAGGTGCTGTCTGAGAGCCCAACCCCAATGTTGCTGTGACTATGGATGAGTCCAAATGAGGGGAGGAGTGTAGCACTCTGTAAAGCATGCTACAAAGGGAAGGAGTTCTTAATCTGCTGCTCAGGAAGCCCTTGGAATTCCTATTGAAATTCCTTTCTGGGTTGCCTTTACAGGTCCCTAAAAAGACATCAATCAATTTCAAATGGCAGAAGAGAGGGCAATTTGAGCTTCAGTAAGGATAATACACACAAAGAATTAAAACACACCAAGTATGTTGACTTCCACAAAGTCATAATGATACCAAAAAATGTACTGGTCACTTTGGAGGATGCTAGCCAAAACATCTCAATATTTTGAAAGCTGACAAAGAGAACCAACCATTTATCATGCCTTCTTATGAAATCTGTCCCTCTAGATAATGATGAGGAAAATTCCTTTTTAGCCAAGTATTCCAGTTAATAAAGAAGGAAAAATAGAATGAAAGATATCACTATTTGTAACTGCTAAGAAATTAATGAATGAGTAGTGATCCTCAATGATGGGCAACGAATCAATCATTGATGATCAGTGACATCACAAAAAGAGGCAACCAGACATTATGTGTCTCCTGATGAAAATAGACATCTTTGCTAAAGAAGTCTTTCCTGAACAAAGAAAGAATAAAAAAATACAATGTGAATCTGATCCAGCCTCTTGATCTAATTACTAACTTAGAGGAAATTCAAGGGACATGATCATTTTAAACAATACTATGGAGATGTAGTCCACAAAATGAACACTTTGGGAAGATTCTATAGGACAATCCACTGTTCCACTTTTTTTTTTCCCCCAGGAAAAAAGAAAAGCAAGACAGAAGGGAAATCTGCAAGACTTAGGAAAGATATCCATCCATTGTTATTTATGGAACTCACAACCGTATTTGGATCCTCACTCAAGCAATTTGCTAAAAAATTATAAGATAGTCAGAAGATCACAGGTAGCACTAATTTGGCTTTTGGTGATATTAAAGATTCATTGTAAATTGTTTATCAGTTTTGATAATCATATTGTGATTATGTTTTTTAAAAGATGCCTTATCTTTTATAATCTGATATATTTACAGATGAGATGATATGAGTTGTTTCAAAATAATCTGGGATGGGGGTGTCAGTGGGCATGGGGCTAAAAAAAGTGATGGGCTATGTATTAGTATTTGTTCAAGCTAGGTTATGGGTAAATAAGTTTTCATTATACTACTCTATCTACTTTTGTTTATGCTTGATGTTTTCTATAATAAAAAGTTAAAAAAGGGGTGCCTGGGTCGCTCAGTGGGTTAAAGCCTTTGCCTTCGGCTCAGGTCATGATCTCAGGGTCCTGGGATGGAGCCCCGTATCGGGCTCTCTGCTCAGCAGGGAGCCTGCTTCCGCCTCTCTCTACTCTTCCTCCCTCTCTGCCTACTTGTGATCTCTCTCTCTCTGTCAAATAAACAAATAAAATCTTTAAAAAAAAAAGTTAAAAAAGTAAGTAACAACTGCTCTGGCATGCAACAAATCATGGGCCCCCACATCCTCATGCATGTTAGAGCTGGCAGTTCTCAGAGCAGAGAGAGTAAGGGGAGGGCCTCCAAGATGCAGTTTTCTATTAAATGCTTAAATTAGGTCTTGAGTTGCCAACTCTGAAACCCATAGACCTTCAAAGCCCCCTCCATAAAACCCACATCTTCCATGTACACACATCTCAAATATCACTGAAATCTCTTAAATAGCTCAGAAGTTATACAACCAACATAACGACCATTGCTTCCTTGCTAATTGGAAGGTGATCTCCAACAGACTTTTGGCCTGACTTGAGTTTTTCTAATAATATGTTGGATTTGACCCAAACCTATTATGCTTCTTAGATACAACCTTGAATAAATTTGAACATAAAGCTAGATTTCACTTTATTCAAAGAGATAATTAATTTCATGTTCAGATTAAAATATTTGACAAGAAGAGTTTTTATTTCCAGTTGTAGAATTTGCCGAGTTTTATGTTAAGAGGCCAAATGGAATGATCTTAAAAACTACAAGATATGTTTCTTATCCTACTCTGGGATTTCAAAATCCTCTTTGGCATTTAGGACATTTTTGAATAAAATGCCTTCACGTCTCCTCTCTTTGAGACTACAGTCAATGTATAAGCTGAATAATTATTCCATCAAAATCCACCCCATAAGAGGCAATGGTTCACGGGAGTCTGCAGAAATCACGCTCAGAACGATATTAGCCAGTCACCGGCAGACTGGGATAGTATTTTTGAGATAGTCTGGGTCACATTGTACACCTTTTCTATGTTACTCTGGGGGCATATTTTATTTTGAAAAGGACTATAAATAAAAATAAAGTATTTGGAGGATTTTTGACTCTCCTCAAAACCATTAGAGACATCCGTGTGTGCACCAAAACTCAATTTAGAAATCATTTACTTCTATCCTGGTTTTAAGCCCTCAGCACTTGGAAGGGGCCAGTTTGAGAAAAGAAAAACTGCAAAGATTCTTGGCTGCTTTTTGTGATGCCAGCAACGCAAGATGTTGCTACATCCCTGTGAGCAGTCAGCTACTCGGCTGCACATTTGAAGCCCTTCCCATGCCTCGAGGCTCTCTTAACTGCTGTGTTAAATGGAGAAAAACAAGCAAGAATAAAAAATCCTCGAGAAACATGAAAAAAAAAAATCCTAAGCAGCTTGGAAGGGTTTTTTTTTTTGTTTTTTGTTTTTTTGTTTTTTGCTTTTCACCCTCTACCTCAAAGCACCACAGAACTATAAAGTTGTCAAACTCCTTCTAAGACACGTATCATTATCGAATCTTTTATTTTTTTTTTAAAGATTTTATTTATTTGACAGAGAGAGACAGTGAGAGAGGGAACAAAAGCATGGAGAGTAGGAGAGGGAGAAGCAGGCTTTCTGCTGAGCAGAGAGCCTGAGGAGGGGCTCAATCCCAGGACCCTGAGATCATGACCTGAGCTGAAGGCAGACAGATGCTTAACGACTGAGCCACCCAGGCGCCCCTCATTACTGAATCTTAAGAGATGCTGCAAATTGGGGCACCTGGTTGGCTCAGTTGGTTAAGTAGCTGCCTTCGGCTAAGGTCATGATTCCAGAGTCCTGGGATCCAGCCCCGCATGCGGCTCCCCGCTCTCTCTCCCTCTGAGGGCCGCTCTGCTTACTTGTGCTCTCTCCCTATCTTTCTGTCAAATAAATAAAAAATTTAAAAAATCTTAAAAAAAAAAAAAAGAGATGCTGCAAATTCTGAGGAATACCGCATATCCGAATAATGTGTATTTGGGAAAAAAATCCAAACAGATACCTGCAAACCTTTCACAGGTCACCGGATAGGAGTATATTCTGCACTGCTGTCTTAAAAGTTGGGTGGAAAAGGCAGGAGAAGCAGGTGAAAGGACCAACAGATGCAGCTTGAACAGGCCTTGAAGTGGTCTTAAGTGGCGGCAAGTGCAGTCAGTCAGTTGGAAAACCAGCAAAGCGTGGTGCCAGGTATTTATACATCTTAATTATTTTTGCATGCTTTTATGACTGTCATTCTCAACAAGAGCAATACCTCACTTACCCTCACGGGCCAAGTGGAAATTTGTGCAGTGATTTCTTGGTGGCTATAGGGGTTGTGGGCTGCTACTACTACATGGTAAGCAGGGAGAGACCCTATATGCCTAAAGTGCATGAGATATTTCTGCTCAATGCAGAATTATCATCTCAAAGAATTATTAATGTCACAGTGAACATCAGTGGAAGTGAAAAATCTGTTTTAAATAATCTGAGCCTGGAAGTGAACTCAGACAGAAAAAGAAAAATTTTTGCATGCTTTCAAAAACCTGAGGCATAATTGGCATTCCATAAAATTCACCCTTTTAGAGATTTTTAAAAATTTATTGATTTATTTTGAGAGAGAGAGCACAAGCAGGAGGAGTGGCAGAGGGAGAGGGAGAAGCAGGTCTCCACTGAGCAGGGAGCCCAATACAGGGCTCGATTCCAGGACCCCGGGATCATTACCCGAGCTGAAGGCAAGATGCTTAATGGACTCAGCCACAGAGGCACCCTAAAATTCATCCCTTTAAAGCAGTGAACAAATCAATGATTTTTAGTATATTCCAAAGGTTGTATACCTAGATGGCAGTTTACACTTGTGGTGAACTGAGCATAATATTTACAGATGATGAATCACTATGTTGTACACCTGAATCTAATGGAACATTGTGTGTCCATTATACCAAAAGGAAAAAAAAAAAAAAAGAGGGAGAGAGAGAAAGGTTGTGCATTGCCGCCCAACTAGTTCCAGACAATTTTCATCAGCCCCAACCAACCAACTAGCAGTCACTCTTCTCTCCCCCTTTCCTCTAGCCCATGGAAACCAACGAACCTCTTTTCTGTCTCTAGAGACTTGTGTATTCTGGACATTTCATATAAATAGAATCATAAGATATGTGACCTTTGGTGTCTGATTTCTTTGACTCAGCCCAGTGTTTTCCAAGTTCACCCATGTTGGAGCATGTATCAGCACTGCACTCCTTTTTAGGGTTCAATGATATTCTGCTGTATGGATGAGCTACATTTCGTTTTATCCATTCATCAAGTGGTGCACATCTGTGTGGGCATGATTTTGATACACACTAAAATTACTCGGGAGTGTAACTAACGTGTACATGGAGAAAGACTGTCCTGGTTTGTTCTGAACTTGGTCAAGAATTTGTCACCATTTCAGAAAAGTCGTATTAGCAATAGGAATGTGGATTGTGGATTTGAGTCAGCAATAAACCCATTTGTTTCAGTTTTTATTTATAGAGGTTGCATTCTTGGCTTTATGTCAATACGCCATTTCTGTTACTTCGTCTGTGTTTTAAAATATTTGTACACGCACACTTTTGCTTAGTCTATAACTTAAAATACAAGCACGTTGACAGTATCTGAGTAAATTTTACTTCTCTTAAATCCAAATTTAGTCATTAGAAGTGTGTTCAAATCTATGTATTTCATTACATCTTCTAACATTGTCTGCTAGAGCACTTACAGATTAAAATAAAGATTATTTTATTAAGTCAATTTTCTGGTAGTTCTCTTTTATATTATACTTGTGAATTACATTAATTTTTTGGAATTACATGTAAAGGGAAATTATATTATCTATGAATTTCATTTCAGGAGGCTTAGATGATGTCCGGAGAGGGCATTGGATCTTGCAGGGTTGACAAACATTGTATTAGGGCAGGATTATAGAGAGATTATTTTATAGGGTGATGTCCTTCTGGCATAAGCTCCACATTTCTTTGATGGCATTTGCAAGCATGCAGCCTTGTTCGGTACTTTGGGGTATTTGGAACATTTTGTTGTTGGACTCTGGGTAAATGTACCACAATGAAAAATTAATTAACAATGGATGCGGCACCTCTGAGTTAGCACTGACTGTTCCCATTTAATAATTTTCTCCCAAAACAAAACTTCATCCCAGAGTAAAGAAATATTTGATGGCCTTTTATTTAGACATTCCTGGAAAGAGCCCTGAGATCATAAGTGGCACGTTAAGATGGGAAAGTGAAATAGAGTTGAGATATTTTGTCCAGATAAAATTTCATGTATTGAATATCCCACTACTCACGAGTGTTATTGCCTCTAAAACTCTGGTATATAATGAGAGGATAACAATAATCTGCCAAACCACTGTAAATGGTCATGGAGACATCCCCACTGTGTAAATGGAGTGGCTACAATATTGAGTGACTTGGTCAGTTTTGTATCTTCAAACCAATTCTTCAACCATTTTGGTTTCCGTGGATTTGTTTTTGGTCTGCCTCCCTACTATCAAACTTCTGACTGGCTCATCCTTGCAGTTGATGTTATACCTGACTGAACTTTTGGCCCAGCTCCCTAACAAAGGGCTGCTGTTTTCTTAGAAAATTCCTCTGGTTCCAAGTCATTTCCATCATCACCTCATCATTGCTGTCACTGGCTGGGTAGTGATGGAGCAGACTTGCTTGCTAACCGACTTACTTTGAAGAAACTGATGCCTCTGAAACTGGGAAGGAGGACCTGTTTTTGCTGGTGAGCAGTACTTTGCAGGCAGTTAAGGGACATCTGTACATCTCTAAACCAAGCCATCTGGCTACAGGCAGTGTAAGTTGCTCTCGAGAAATTAAGAATTTCTTGCATCATAAGAATCTGATATTACCAACGATCTCTAATTCTATTTCCACTCTACTGATAAGAAAGCAGACTTAGATCATCACAAATTCTGAGAGGTACGAATTGTTTAGGCATGAATCCTCCTACAGAACTCCCAAGAGTTCTCATCTGTTTGAACACCCTTCACAACAAGAAAATCATTACCTACTATGAAAAACTTATTGGATAAATTGCTCTTGTTTTAACTGAAATATGTTTAGTTCTATATCCACATGCTCTGGGGTGCCTGGATGGCTCAGTCAGTTAAGCATCTGACTTTGGCTCAGGTTGTAACCTCAGGGTCCTGGGATCATGCCCCACTAGGTGGGAGGTCCGATTGTCCTTCTCCCTCCCCCAACTGTCCCTCCCCCAACTCATGCACACACTCTCTCTCTCAAAGAAATAAATAAAATCTTTTAAAAGAATAAATTCCATGCATTCTTTAGAAACTAATCTTATCCCTTTTCTAAATGAGAGAATTTTCAATATTTAAATATACCTTTCACTCTCGATACTTATTCTTTCTCACAAATCTAAACAGCATGTCTTTTGACTGTTCCTCACCATCAAAACTGCTTTCCTCTGCCTGCCTATTTGCTTGAACTTGATTTAACCATCCTACATTCTCAATGACCACTTTGAGTGCGGATCATCTGCAAGACCAGCCTACATGCTATGTCAATACCCTCCTCCGTGTGGCTAGTGAGAAAACAAGGCACAGGACCCAGCTAGGACAGAACTCACTTTTCTGCTACTAGAAGTATTTCTTCAGGATACAATCATTCCATGAATTAAAAACATTTGGATATGGCTATTCATTGTGGTTATGAGCCCACATGAACTTTCCTTGCTATCCAGCCTTTTCCATGATAGACTAGGGGCCCACAAACTTTATAAAGGACCTGGTAGTAAATCTTTTAGGCTTTCTGAGCCATAAGATCTCTCCTGCAGCAACTATTCAACTGTTATTGTAGCTCAAGTACAGTTATAGCTAATATGTAAACGTGGCTGTGTTACAATAAAACTTTATTTACAAAAATTGACAACGGGACAGATTTATGGTAAGGGCCATAGTTTGCCAATTCTTGGCCCAAAAGTCATACCTTGCTAAAGTTTGGGCATACTATGTTCATCAATGTCTTGAAATCTTTCAGACTAGTTAAAGAGCACAGGTCAATGAAAAAGGTGTCTGGCATGACTTTTTTCCTGGTGAATGCAAGTTGGCTCCTGGTGATCACTGCTTGCCTAATTATTCACAGAAATCCCTTAAATCATCTACTGCAGAATTCTGCCCTGGGCTGGCCTCAGGGTCACTGGTTTACAATTTTAAGGACTCACTTCTTCTTTTTAACAATTGTAACTATACTTAACCAATGCAGGTGCCTCTCCCAGATACCTCAAAATCCCCTGTCCCCAATCCCCTTTGTGATTTATCTCACAGAGGTGGTGATATGCTGGAGCTGGCTCTCACTGGCTGTGGGAGTCAATGGTGCATGGTAGCCTGAAATCAGCTGTGGTGGGAGTATTTACACTAAAGAAATCAATAAATAGTACAAAGCAGAGCTATTCCCCTCCCATGATCACTGCACACAGGGTACTCGAACAACTAAGGAGAGCTAGATGTTGTCGTACAAATCTCTTCTCTCTTGAGTTTATTTCTTTCTGAACAATATTCCTTTCTGATGTTTTAGGCAAAAGATAATTTTTATTAACATAGGAAAAAGAAAAGAGAAATAAAATAGTTGCTTGAGAAAAACCTGAATTCTCTATCACCTATATATTCCTGGTTTTAGACAGATTTGGCCTACTTGCTTTGAACATAGCTACAAGATGCTTTTTTAGGATGACCTTACTATTTCTGGAAGTTGGTTTTAGTCCTTAATTCACTTAGTCTTTGTAATGATATTCTTAGAGGTCTCTGTCATTCTTATACAGTCTTTTCTGATTATGTGACTTTCCTAGATCTTTCACTTATGCCTTTTAAATTTCCACACTGGTGTTTTAGGCTACCATTTTCTCCTTTTGGGATGATTTGGTGTTGTCTGTACAGAATGTCATTTCTGAGAACCACTTTAAGAAGTGTTAATGATTCCCTAAGTGAGGACTAGAGATTAGGGTTCTTCGCTGCATTTTCTAGAATGCCATACTTGTTTTATCATTTGGTAAAAGAAAATACTAGGATTAGAGATGGATTTGAAATTTTCTCATTAATAATTCAATTAAATCAATAATTCAATGTAAACTTTTATGGAGCTTCTCCATAAAAGGAAAAGCAAAATTCACTGATCTGTACTTAGGTTGTGACAGGAAATTGTTCCATCTATGTTTACTAAATAGTATAAAAACCTCCTTACTGGTCCCTTCAATTCCACTTGTGTGCCCTTCCCATCTTTTTCCCTTCTTGGAATAGAGTGGTCACCTTAACATTGCCTTAAGTGGTTCTCTCCATAAGAAGGCTCTGAGACAGGGATTTCAATGCAAGGAGTTTATTTGAGAGATGAACCTAGGCAGCACTGGTAAGGAAATGAGGATGTGAGAGAGGAATGAAGGGAACCAAATAAAATGTGTGTTTATGAGCAGGTTTTGGGCAGTTGGGCTTCAATCCCACTTGGCACATCTCAGAAACTGAATAGAACTGTGCTGTCCTTTAAGGTAGCCATTAGCAACATGGGGCTGTCTATTAAGTTAATAAAATTATATAAAAATAAAAATCATTTCCTATGTCCCAGGTGACACATTTCAAGTGCTCAATAGCCACAGGTGGCTCGTGGCTACCATATTGGGCAGCTCGGATAAATAATATTTTCACATTATAGAAAGTTCTACTTGATGGTCATGATATAGACCAACCCTCAGAGTTGACCCACCTAGCAATGAGGAAGCTGGGAAATTTGTACATCAAGTTTCATCTGTCAGTGGTTGATGGTTGCTCTCCTAATTCCCTGAGACATCTTGTCTGCCCTGTATGTATACAGGACCAAGGAGAGGATCCAGATGGACACCAATAGTGTCTGGTGTAAGTATAAATTAGATTGTGTCTTTCTTTGGTTAAAAACCTTTTTTCATTTCTTCCTGCCACAATTTAGATAAAACTCAAACTCTTCGTGTAGCCCCATGATCTGACTCCAAGTTTACTTCTCCTAACTCATGCCACTTTCCTCTACTCTGATTTGACAACAAACTGAAAAAGACTTTCTTTCAGGCTTGCAAACACATAGAAGTCTCCCTTGGCTAAGGCCTTGGCATACTGATCTGTCCACTTGTAACAACTGCCTTGCTCACCCACACTCCCCATTTGGCTCTCTGCATGGCTGTTTACTGCTACCCTCTAGTTCTTAGACTAAGTTCTACCTCCTCCAAGAGACACCCTGCCTGTTCTCCTGCAAGCTCATGTTTCCCTTCCATTATTTACTTTTGTGGCTCCTTTTGCATTTTTTAAAATCATGATTTATGATTACTTGTTCACTGTTTTTTGTCTGTTTCCCTTAGAATAATGTAAAATCTGAAGTTATCTCAGTATCTAGCACTGTACCTGACACATAGTAACTCCTCAACAGGTTATTGGTAATTGAATGAATGAATGAATGAATGAATGAATGAAAGCAGTCTCTACCTGTGTGGTAGCTGTAAGAGTGGGCAATGAAAGGTCATACCTCTGCCATAACAAGGGCCACATAAGAATCTGTTAGGACAATAGTCTGAATGACAAGAGGCCAGATGTGGGGAAAAGTAGCCAGGTAATGACACTGTGTAGTTGCTGAAAATTGTGTTACACAGCAGATGGCTCAGGTCATTAGCAATTCACGTTCTGGATGAATATTCTGGACACCAGCAAGGTGGCTTCTCCAACATGCAATTACTTGCTTGTGTCAATGCCAATACTTGAATGTAAGTTATATTGACATTTTCCAGTGGCTTAAAAACATTAGCAGTGGTAATGGCAAATGGCAAATCCCACAAAGCTGAGCAAGATCAGTCTAGTCCTTGAGCTTTCTAGCAGTGAATATGAAATCATATTTTGACTGTTAGTTACCCAAGTTTATTTTTTGTTTGCCTTGAGTGGAGCTAGCATTAACATGGAGCAGACATCTAGGTGACACAGAATTGTGGGAATATGAGAAGAGCACAACCACCACAGCTTACCTGCTGCTTTCCATTTATAACACATTTCCACGTTCTCTATTTTCCTCATCCTCCCATAACCTTTAAACTTTGTACATGATCTCCATTTTATAGACATGAAAACTCAGAGGGTACTGGTTTTCTAGGTTATAAGTAGAGAACAAGGACTTGAATCTTTGTTGGGGGGGGGGTTGGGGACTCTACCGGCTCACAATCTTAGGGCTCTTTTCAATGGATATAGTGCTTTATCAGCCAGAAATGTGAAAGAGAGAAAAAGAATATCTCAAGGGGGTGGGAGGGGTAGGCGGGTGGGGGGTGTGTGTGTGTGTGAAATGGCGGGGGGGGGGGGGGGGAGAAACATTGAGAGCTTCTAAATCTGGAGGAGGATCCAGATCAGGGGACAAAGAAATCAAGAATCTGCATGTGTGGGGAGTTATCTGTGGAACATGGAAGCAAAGAGAAGAGGCCATTATGACCGGGCCGCCAGTTCGTAACATTCTCGTATCTCTGAGCACCAACTGGTGGCTTCTGCTGACTTTATACTGCCTCTTTCTAGTCCCTAAATTTTGCTCCCACACCAGTTTGTGACCCCCAGGTTGGAATCTACAGAAGTTTAATCAATTAACTTCACTCTAGCCAGTGGTTGACCCCTTTTCGCAACTGTGGCACGCCCCCAGTCGAGGACAGTTGAGTTTGGTTGCTGCACCCACAGTGTTCTCAGTGGAGAAGGAAGACAGTCTGCAGGTTAAGTGCAATGAACTTCAAACAAGCTCTAACTCCATTGCTTTTTCTACCACCCAAGGATGCACACAAAGATGCAAATCCACGAGAATAATGTAATTTTAGGTCAGAGTTGTATTTCATTGGACAGTTTCATTCAAACTGGCATTTCATGGACGGAACAGACCCTTTTCTTTTAATGCAAATTCAATGGGTTATAAATATCTAAAATTTGGAGAATTCATACAGGCCTCTAAGTTTCTGGATTTTCCCAAAACAACAACAACAACAACTAACACAGAAGAAATGGGCCACTCTGGCTCCCTAATACAGCAGAGTAACAGTGGTGTGGGACCAAATGCTGACTGCTGGAACCCTGTTGCGTCAGGTCTCCAGCCTCATCACTGTGTGCCTAGACTTTAACAGGTGACCCTCGTTAACTAACTAGTGTTACCTGGTTAGTGCCTACAGGCACATATGCCTCTTAGGCCTTGTTTGAGAACTACCCTTGAGCCCATTATAATTCCTTTTAAGATGTATTTGCAGACTTGATTAATAGTAGGAATTCACTTTCAGCCCATTCCATGATGCATGGCTACACATTCAGGTACTGTGGCTAAATGGTTGACAACTACTGTCTTTTTTTTTTTTCTTTTCTTTTTAAGATTTTATTTATATTTGAGAGAGAGAGAGCACAAAAGCAGGGGGGAGCAGGGGGGAGGGGAGGAAGGAGAGGGAGAAGCAGGCTCCCCACTGGGAGCCCAATATGGGACTCGATCCTGGGATCCTGGAATCATGATGTCAGCTGAAGGCAGACGTGAGCTGAAGGCAGGCGTTTAACAGACTGAGCCATGCAGGCTCCTGGCAACCACTGTCTCAAGCAAGTCTGGCCCTAGATGTGAGTCTACTCTTGGGTTACAGCTTCTCTCAACAGGTGGGAATTGGGCTACCTATACACCTCTTGGTCTATAAATACAGTCAGTTATGGCTGGGGTCCTGGCTTTCATTTTGATAATTGGTGATTATATTTCTTAAAATAATGCAACTCGCTGCCAAAACAAATAAATGAGAGCTTAACACTTGGTAAAAAGTGAAGCAAACTAAATAATGAATAGATAAATAAATGAAAGCCCCTTGCAGACCAATGATGTGAGAACATGCCAGAACATCTCCTGATAGGCCCCTAAAAGCTTTACAAAGAAGAGAAAAACCCTCCTATTCAACCTGAAAGTTTTAAATCTTTAACAGGAGATATGTGCATGTGTGTGTGCATGCATGGGCACACATGCAATTAATGGTTTCCTCTTTAATTTACTTTGAAGTGTGAACATGATTCTATTTTATCACTTTGTATGATGCCTGTGGGTATGAGGCCATCTGATTCTACCACTTCTGTCACTAGTCCTGAGCCCTCACTTTTCTTAGTATATCTTATATCTTGTTTCCTTATATTTATACACTAGATGGAGGTGGCTTGAGCCCTAGAATTTGCTAGACATTAAATCTTTTATTTGGAAAGTGGGCAGCCCATGAAAAGGGAAATGGTACACTTCCTTGTTAGCTAAACCTTAATAGATTTTGAAATGGAAGTGTCAAGCTTAATTAAAAGAAAAACTCATATTATGATTTGCCATTTAACCTTCCAGGAGGGAGTACATATCCTATGTAGGTGATGGATGCATGGATCTCCTCACATAAACAATTTTTATACTCTTCATAACTTACATCAGTGGCAATGACAAGGTGGCATAATATACTGCACTATATAAAATCACTATATTGCTTTGTGAAAGTTACACTGGATTTGATCAGAAAATGATGTTGAATTTTGTGTTGGTGAAAACATTCTTCATCATTCAATAATGGAAAAAAAGTCTAGTAGTAAAAATTCTCAGTGTGCTTGCCAAATCCATTAACAAATAAAACTAATCACACACACACAAAAGTCAACAAATAAGCTTTACCTAACTCAAAAATCTGTCTTACGAAATGAGCCATATTTTCCTTTTTACCAAGAGACGGGTTCTGGATGAAACCCTTTCCATTTGCTCTAATTATGTTAGAACATTATTTGTCACACCTGATGTACAAGCTCAAAATCATTATTACTCATACCACACCGAGCTCTTTATTACCAGCAACACACGATAAAAGTTTTTAAACAACAGATGTAGGCATGGGGTAGCTACTGAATCCCCTTAACTGGGGCGGGTCAAATTTAAATACAACTTGATGGTTCACACATTTGTATAAGGGCCTTGATGAATCCAAATTGAATTTGATGACATTTACAAATATTTGCACTGTTTTATTGGATGGTTACCTGGTTCTGATTTGGTCCTTTTCTCCCTTCTCTCTTCTAGGTCTTTCCAAGGGAGGTTATTGCATGAAGTGACCACTAGGAAATAAACTGGCAGACCTGAGCATCTTAGACTAACTCTTTCATTCACTTACAGGCTCTGGTTACAGAATAGGAGAAGCAGCGAGCTCCACATATCATAAATTACGAGAAACGTCTGTATGCGTGAGACCATAGAAAAGAGAATATTCTTTTTTCTTCCCATTGGATTTTCATTCAGGACCAATGCTTTTAAAAGGGTATTCCAAGAAACGTTCATCTCTTAGAAAAGGCCACATGATCAGGCAATTTGGAGGCAATAATAATGCTTGTAGAATTTGTAATGGCAAACATCTCATATGAGTTAATCTCATTGAAGAATGCTAGGAGATTTTATATAAAAATCCAAATTTCTGTTTTAATTGAGAAATTGAAGATGTAACAAGGCTGTGAATATATCCTCGCACAGAAATAATTTCTTGTAGTTTCTCATTAGGCAGGGATACATTGTCCATTAGTCAAGTAACCACCTTACATGTCTGGGTTCTGGGAACTCTTGACTTGGCAACACATGTTTTAGTCTTTCTTGAAAACATACATCATGTTTGGTGTATTAAAGGCTCTGAAAACTTCCTCAGTAAATATTTCTGTTTTATTTTATTTAAAAACTTTTCTCCAACGTATTTGATTATGGAGTTTTTTCCCTCCCCACTCTGGGAAGTACTGTTCCAGATAATTTTTTGCATTCATGATTTCAGGTTTTACTCTGAAGTTTACAGGTGAAAGTCAATTGCCGATATATTACTTGGTACATGAATATGGGCCATAAATTCAAGGGATTTTGACTTGGTTGTATGAATTTTATGCTATCTTCTGGCAAATATTTGTGGAAGTATTTGGAAAGCCTAGATTTTGCAATCAGGATTCCATTTCCATTTCTGGATGCTTTTTATAGGCATTCAAGACACATAATCAATCTATCTGATTAGAGTATTTACACATTCAATCAGACTTCAAGCTGTATTGGTAGACATGAAGGAACCTCTGGATTTTACCTGAGGTTTAGCTTTAAAAATCCACACTAGGGAACCACTTGTGCTGGTGATGTAATAAGAGGCCCTAACAACATGTATTCTAGAGAGAAGGCTTTGGAGAAAAAACAGATATACTTGCAATATGCTAGGTTAAGTAACAGGAATGTATGGTACTATGATGCTATCCCAGGTAGATAATAAATAGATAGTTCCTTTCTATAATCATCATCTGAGTAAGTTTTAAAAAGAGAAGATGGACAAAAATTTCTTTTTTTGAGAAGTGAGCCACATATGTCTCATCCAAGTGACCAGTACAGAAACCCAATAATGGGATTTGACATTTCATCTTGCAGGATAAGAACACAGCAGTTATAGTAATGAATTTCTGATTTTCAAAATACTGGGATTAGAAATATTGGGTGTGATAGCAGCAAAGACCTCATGGAAAAAATTCTGGCTGACTACAAGTCTCTAAGCAGGTAGTTCTCTGGATTTGGCTAAAGCTGACTCAGGACAAATACATGGCAAATAAAGAGGACAAGTAGGTTTAGAAAGAAGTTATTTACCACTTTAATAGGGCTGTCCAGCATTTGGTCACATAGATCATTCTGAAATCTATTTGCTTTAATGGTCTTCCTGTCTCACCAGAAGAGATCTGAATACTCTTGGAAAAAGCAAATCAAACACAGAAAGAGGTGCCATGATAAGACTTGTTGCTACAGCACTATGTACTTAATGACACCAGACTTTGGATTTAATTGGAGGACATTTCTGCAGTCTAGGACAGCTATACAAAGTCTTAAGACATTGTATTTACAGAACTTATTAATACAGGGATCCATATTCTACCATAATTTTGCCAGAGTCTTAATAGCATGGTGGAGTAGCTCCCTCAAGAATCCTCATTGTCTTATCTGTGGAAAAGCTAGTAGTTCTAAAAATACTTTCCTGGAAGAGGTTAGAATGGTTATTATATATCAATTGAATATAAAGTATGGTTATGTAAGCCAAGCTTGCATGCTAATATTGCACAGGGTAGAAAGCAGTAAAACAGGACGATGTGCTTCCTTGGGCCATCTGGTAGAAACAGAAGGAAGCTCTCAATTCAATATTGTTATGATGCCTCAGATTCCAGGAGTCCACCTGTAGCTGGCCTTCCAGTATGAGTGCCATGTTGAAATTTCAAAAGGGCACATGTCTTCTTCCTTGCCAATAAAAAAAGAAATGGCGACAAAACAAAACAAAATATCCAAACTCAAAGAGGTACACCAGCCGTCTCAAACTGTGGTATTGTTCATTTCTTGAAGAGAATATATATTTCAAAATATTATATATACATATATTTAAAATGGTACAAAGTAACTATAGATCCAAATTAGAAGATAGTTGATCGTTCTTCATAATCCCAAAAATTTTCATTGAGAAAACCCTTTCTTTTTAAACCCACTTTCCATGGTGTTGCCAAAAGCGCGGGGTCTTCTCACTATAGGATACTTTGTGACACACAGTAAAAGCACTGTGATTATCTGGTAACCAGTCAAAGTGCAAATAAGAAATCCATTTGGCTTGTAATGTGTAAGATGTTTTAAATTCTTAAAATGTATTTTCCGCAGAGGTGGTTTTCCTTTGTTTCTATAACAAATGCTTCCATTAGGTTCTTGGGTGAATCTGAAACCAAAGAAAGAAAGAAAGAAATTTCAGGGAGAAAAGAACAAGATGAAGGCATAAAGAAAACTGAATAGGCAGAAAATAAGGACATCTTGAATTTATAGTATGTTGCTTCTTTCAAGTGCTCTGAAGCCAAAAATGTTAGTCCAGAGCTGTGGTTCTCAAATGGTGATCAAAAAGCACACTGACAGGACATCGTATTTTTATCAATTCATTACACCTATTTTGCTACAGCTGAGGAGATAGACCAGGGAGCAACGAATAACCATGACTGGCTTCATAGACACATGACCTACCCAATGTTGCACAGAGCCCTGTACTGAATAGGGCCCCACGCTTCACTTAATGACCTGCTATTGCAGTCTTGAAATTACTACTAATTTTTGAACAAAAAGCCTGTATTTTCATTTTTGCATTGGGTCCTTCAGATTATGTAGTTAGTCCCATGTCTGTTTGATGAGAATTTGAACTGAATAGGTCATTTGATGGCCTTGTCAAGTTGGCCTGCTGTAACATGTAGAGGGGTGGCATAAGGTAAAGTCATTGCCAAGGATAGGACACATTTTCTTAGGAACATAGGAGACTTGCAGCATGAGGAACTCTTCCTCTCAATGACATGGTACTCAAGGGCAACCGAGAGCGTGCTCCTACCACTTATTGGTGTCATTTAACAATTTGAATATGGTCCCAAAGACTTTAATATTCAAAAGGATGCATGCACAGAGAGTCACTGGTTTGGGGCAGAATGATGATCCTAAGACAGTTGAAATTTCTACTTTAGAGTTCTAGGACATAGGCATTTTTCTTCATCATCTCTAAGTTCTTTATAGTCTTGGGAATTGAATGGTCTGGGTCCAGGGGTGGAGTCCATGAAAAACTTTCAAGGTTGGGTGGGAACAGTAATAAAAGTTGGCTTTCAAGAGTTGGTTGTGCCAGGGGCAGCATGTATCATAAATCATCACACATTTTTTTTTATCTTCTCCGTGTGAATAATAGATTCTTCCAAACTTTGCTTTCTTACATTCCAGTAGTATTTATCACCCCCTGTTTCCACTGTCTTCTTCATCAAAAGGAGGGGGAAAGTGACATTTACAAAACTGAAATGGAATTGCCTTTCTTTTGTCTGTATCAGCTTGCCATCCCCACCCTCACCCCTCCAACCTTAGGCCCTATTGTCCATGGAAGAACAGGAGATTGGTCATACCCACCATTCCATCCCCAAAACCTTCATATACTAACTTTAGATAGAAGAGGCTTAAATATATTTATTGGTTAAAGAAATGAATGAGTTCACTCTAACCCAGGGGCAATTATAACAACATAAATTGATTTATTTTTCCTTCCTGTAATTTCCTAATCCACCCCCTCCCCCCGCACACCCCACTGCTGCCCCACCTTTCTACCCTTTTCTCTTAAAGATAGTTCATACAAAATGGTCTGGACATCAGGATCATAAAGGCTTTCATAACACTTCAGACCTGGTGGAATTCTGAGTGACAAAGCTGGGATATATCCAAGCTGGTACTTTACCCTTCTATAATATAAAAAGCACTGGATGAGAGGAGAATGGATGGAGATATGCCAAGTCAGAGTCACCATTGGATGGGTCCAGCAGGGTGTGGACAAATTATTGTAGTAGATTTGTGTAAAACATCAATTTGACAAGATACCCCTTGTGGTTAGGTATGTAGTCTGAGGTCTGCTAACTCATCCTTTTAGGGAAGGGAACTTGACCGTTTATTGCCTAAATCTAACTGTTGATTTTCTCATTAGTCTGAAAGACACTAACATATTGAGTTAAAGGAAATCCAAAGTTGCTTGGTATGTCTCCAGGTTATTATACCAGATTATGCTGTACTATTTTACCTGCTGATTTTTTCCTTCCAAGTACCTTTAGTTTTCTCCTCACTTTATTCCCTTCCTCATTATGTCCCCAAACAATGAGTGTTCACTCTTTACATGTGAATTATTACAGTATTGTCAAACAATGTATTTTCTCCAGGGAGAAGTCTAGCTTTCTAAATTAAGGCATCATTCCTTATACAGAGTATACATTTACAGAGTAAATATAGAGTATACATTTATACAGAGTATACATTTATTCCTGAATGCATTGGATAGAGTGTCCCCAACTTTTTTTTTAAAAAAAATACATATTATACCACATTATACCTTATTATTTTGTATATAGTAAGTATGATATTTATTATAGGGAATTAGCTCAACTGATACTGGAGATTGGCAAATTCAGAATCTACAGAGCCCATTTTCCAATAGCGTCACCAACTTTCAAACTTATGTTTTTGATATATAAGTTTAAAGGAAAGAAATAAACCAATAGGTTTCTAAAATCATACGAAAAGATCTCTTGTCAATATCTGGATTGGTGTGTCTTGCCACAGAATACCAATAAAGCAATTTAATGAAACAATTGAAGCAATGGTTAAGTGGGAATACGGTTAAAATTTAGCCTTGAGGCTTTGCCCAGATGTATCAGACTTCTCCCCAGGAGGTTTTCTGTCACCAGCTTTATTGTACTCCCTGCTGGATTTTGGAAAACTTCTTAGAGGTGACTATTTTTTTCTCTGTAAAATGACATTCAGGATGCTTTCTCTTTTCCTAAGTTTTATTTTCTCCAATGTCCTGAAAGGGAATTCTGTGCCTGCTTCTACTTATCTTTTTTCCTTCCTTCTGTAAGTTTATATTATTACCTAGATCTAATTTTCCCAAGGTTTTTCTTCAGATTGTGGCCCATTACCCTGGCTAGTTTCCATTCTGTGGTGTTCGGGCCTTTAAATGAAACAATGATTTTCTATTCTTCATCCTCATTAAAAAAATGAGCATCATGAAACTTTGAATTAGATCACACTTTGAAATATCATTTGTTTACCTACATTTCACGGACTGCTGAGAATTCTGACTTGGGATGATTATTTAGGAACTAACTCATAATAGCACAGTTTTGAAAAAACAAAAACAAAAACAAAAAACAAACCCTAAATAAGGAAAAATGGTATCTCAGGACTCTATCTTATAAATCTCGTCATATTGGAGTTACTTTTAAAAATTAACAGTCTGAAGGAAACTCTCAGTTGCCATTAACAAGCTGGGCATGTTTCTTCTGTTTTTTTGCTTTTAGGTCTTTGTGTTTGTTTTTTTTTTTCTCCTGAGAGCACTCTCTTTGAATCAGTCTTACATGTAAGAACCAAAGAGGTGAGTTTATTTTCCTTTTTACTTTAAGAATGTGATTTTTTTAGCCTAAAGATTACCTGTTAGATAAGAACAGAACAATGAAAACCTATGACTCATAATTAAAGTACATCTGTCTACTAAACTGTTTCAAATGCTAAACTGCCAGAGGCAATATTTCAAGTAGTAGGAGTATTTATACTCTGACAGGGAAAAACAAGTAGGGTATACTAGAAAAATTAATGTAAAACCTATTTTGGAACGCATCATCTGAGGACTGGAGTTGGCACACCACTTATACAGAAAGGAAAACTCCTGTATGTATCAGCTGGACTTAATTGTGCCTTTGTGTTTAAAAGTGTGTATTTCACTGTGAATTTCTTTGTAAGGATGTGGGGGAGATAATTAGGTCAGTAGTAGTGTCTGGGTCCTCTCAAGGTGTAAAAAAGTACAGCTTTTCCAGGTGTTTCCTTTTTCCTTCTCTAAAGACAGTGCGGAGATTTATTAGTTGAGTGATGTGTTGCTCACATGACTATAGAGCAATCTCTTGTTTCCTTGCTTGAAATGGATATACACATTAGAACAGGTACATCCTCTACTTTCAAACCAACTGCATGGGCGGTTTATTTCTCTTGTACACTCAGCTGTCTTGGTTGCATTCAGCCCACCCAGGAAAGTAGCAAACACAGTGCACTCCCGCCTCTATTACTGTGAAGAGAACTGCGCTGTACTTCTGGGAGAACAGAAAATGTCTAGGATGTATTTACAACATGTTTTAAAATACACTCTACAGAGGCCAAATCAAAGAAAGTCACACAGTCATAAAGAGCATTAACATTTCTTTGTTTTGCTATCTATAGTCTGCCTTCCAAAGAGTCTCCTAGTTGGTACCCTTGGAATTTCACGTACTTAAATCCTGAAATAATTTGACATGTATTATTGTTCTTTACTAAGTTTAAGGTCTGGAGGAACCATGAGAGCAGGGCTTATGTTCAATAAAGGGAGATCAGTTATCATTTGGAAGAGGAAATGGAGATTTGGCAGAAAATATATCAGCAACCTGCTTGAAATAATGGTGATCGAATTCCAATCATACCGGCCATGATTCAGAGGAGCTGAAAACCGACTTGTGAGGGCATCTTCAGATTGTTTGGTAGAATTAGTTTCAGGCAAAATGTAACCAAAGGGAAACCTGAAGTCCACTCTTTATCAATTAATGAAGATGGTTTCTGGAGGTAAATGTCATGAACTGAGTTCATTTGGAATAATCTCTCCTGAGGGTGTTTCTTTGAATTGAACGTCATGAACTGGGTTCATTTGGAATAATCTCTCCTGAGGGTGTTTCTTTGAATTGAAATCTGATAATCCATGCTGACTATCTCAGGTGCATGAAAATGCAGGTTAACAAGTAGGATGTTCAGGAACCGCTCCTGGCCCCGAGCCAAGGAGGTATAACCATTTACTGCTTATTGTGGCCAATACAGGCAACTACATTTGATGTGCGAAGATTCTCTATTTATTTTATATATAAAATATGTTTTATAAGATATTCTGTTTTCTGCATCACATGGCTGCAACTATCAGTTTTATTTCTTGAAAAGATAATGCTGGGAAGAAAGATCAACTTAAGATTCATTATACAGGATTGGAAATCAGAGATGCCCTTTTAAATTTGAGTCACCCTTTTGGAAGGCTACAAATTCAATATGTTGGAATTTCTAAGTAGTAGAGCTTCCTTTCAACAATACCCAATGCATTAAAATACATACACCTGTAACAGGGCTCACGGTCACATGATATAGATATGTGTAACCCTATTGGTTGTTGTTGGGCTGGAGGGAGATGGAGGCTGTGTAAAAGAGGAAGTCCAGACTGCTGACCCTCCCGACAAAACCTCTGCAGCTAACACAACTTCAGGAAACCATAACCTAAGCAAAAAACCTGAAAACTTAAGCAACTCCAAGAAACCAGAACTTAAGCCAGACAACCGAAACACTTCGCCCCTGCCTGTCTGAACTTTCCTCACCCCCTGCCGTTCCCAATATATACCCTTGTCACCCTGCCTTGGGCGCGACTTCCCTGACTCCCTTCTCTTGGAGTGGCGGAACCTCGCCCGAGGGCATCTCTATTAAATCTCCCCTTGTGCCTATTCGTCTGGTGCTTTGTTTAATCCGCCGTTACTGGGAGGGCTACCGGGAAACCTTACAGTTGTTAAAATATTAACATAGTTCTGTAGTACATATGGATAAATACTGTCTTAAGGGTTCTGAGCAACCCCTCCATCCTGCCCCCATTAGTACTCCCACACTTTCCTATGATTTAGTATCTACAGGGTCAATGGCTGGCCTGGCTGGGCCTCTCCAACCGGCCACTGCAATACCAATTCTGACGAGTTGAATGGCCTCCCTGTGCAGGTTGTTACATATTTTGAAGACAACTCCTTATTTTACCACAGAAACCAAGGAATGAAAATTCACATCACAAAAACCTTTTACTTCTTTAAAAAATCATCAAATAAATCTTTGAAAGACCTATAGAACATGGCTGTACTTAAATGCAGTCCTTTTCAGCAAACCATCTGGACGAATTAGGCAAGATCCTTATTTTATAATCTCTTTTGAGCACCACGGTTGTTGGCTGAATTATTTGAATAATTACTGTTCCCCTTCCCTTTGGCTATGGCAACCCAGGCTTATTTACCAGCCAGTCACTGAAACACTGAAGTGCTCAGTATGGAAAAGTCAAGTTCAGTTTCTAACTTCTTGTTGATGGATGGACACCGATATGAATGGTTAAGAATGTTTTCTGTCAGGGAAAAGGCATTCTTGTCTCCTGTTCAAAGCTTCTCTGGGGGCAAACACAAAGGCAAACAGTACGGTTGGTAACATGCATGAGATATTTGAAAGAAATAAACTTACTCTTGTGGTTTTAATTTTATTGCCTGTAGCGCACATCCATCCGGAATTATCAGGTAGTGTCTTACATTCTTCTCCTTCTAGACAAGGCTCCATCTCACACCACCATTTCCCAATCACTATGGAAGCTGCATGGAAACAGGAAACAAGTATGTTTGCATTCATCCAAACAACTTGGGCACAGGGACTGTGACGTTCTGGAAGTGTCAATTCTCTTTCGAACGTACTAGTTTCTCTTTAAGCTTCTATGACAGGCTAAGAATTCTCTCTGAAGAAGAGTAACATTTTCGTATATCAGTCTTACATCTCAAATATAATTTTATGCTGACTGGTTTGATCAAGCAACATTTTGTCAAAAATCTCCGCAGACGATGAAAGATGAAAACATATGGTGGGGGAGGCATACTTTTCGAAGGAACTTTTTTTTTTTTTTTTTTCATCATAGTAATTTTATTTTATTTTATTTTATTTTTTTTATTATTTGCCCAAGGGGTACAGGTCTGTGAATCATCAGGCTTACATCTTTTACAGCCCTCACCAAAGCACAAACCCTCCCCAATGTCCATAACCCATCCACCCTATCCCTACCCTCCCACCCCCCAGTAACCCTCAGTTTGTTTTATGAGTGTTGTGTTTACAAACCAAGGACTTGTACTATTTCTTTTCAGGGAAGGGGACTAACGTGTTAACTGCTCTTCAGAATGTCAGAGCTATTCCTTCAGAAAGGCCCGTTTACCCTCACAGCATTAGGGTTTATCCCCTAGCCCAATGCCTTTGAGAGAAAACAAAATGACTGAAAGCAAGAAAGAAAACCTGCAAAATAAAAACTAAGAGTAATAATTCATAAAAGTATTTGTTTACAATCAAAGATATATTTGATGTGAGCTGGGTTTCCTTTTGATGTTTGATATGATGTGGCTGGAACTTTGGAAAGTTAGGCCTCTGATTAAAAAGCTCTACTTTTTGGAGTAATATCAAATATGACCACAACAGGAAGCTGGCAATGAACTTAGTGGATCTATTTATAGCACAGACTTGTTTTTGTTTTTTGAAAATAAGATTTAAGAAAATAGTGATTGGATGCACTCTGCACAAATCACAACGGTTCACATCTTCCCTAATGCCTTAATGAGTGAAGAATTATTTCTGCCATCCAAAATTCTCAACACGTCTGCCAGGGTCTCTTTTTGGCGCTTTCTAATTGGCTTGTTTTCACACTGGACTGAAACCGTAGTTCTGTAGATACCCGCCAAAGAAGAGTCCCCACCATGATGCTTCCTCCTCACAATGACAAAGAAGTCAGACGACATCTGTTAACATCACAGAGGATTCACATTAAAGTGGAATGGAGTAACCCTCCCCCTCCCCGAAGTGAAGCAGGAGCACATGTTGAAATTCTCCACCTATCCGGCATTTGGCATTCTGTGGAAGGATTACATTGCTAACTTACAAGCAGAATGGTTTAAACATCCAGTCATCTGCCTGCATTCAAGTTTTCCTCGTTCTACACTACCCTTACTTTGGACTTGCCCTCCTTTGGAATCCAGTGTACAGACGGCAAAATTTTGATATTATATGCAAAATCACGTCTACTCTATTATCCAGTCAATTTAAGGAATTTTCCAAGGGTAATTTTGCCTCTGTTTGATTCATACCTTATGTGTGGACCAGACTGAATGACACAAAATGCATCTCCACTGGAATATAACACGCAAGTATGGGAAGTAAAATCTTGTAAATAGTCTATCTGTATGCAGGACAATGTGATATTTTGGTAAAACACAGAGTAACAACAGAAGACACAGATCCTCCACAAGATACAGAGTGGTTATGAGAGCTAAGAGTGTTTTTCTTTTCTATTCTCTTCTTTTCTTTCTTAAGATTTATTTATTTATGTGGAGGGTGGAGAGGAAGGGAGAGAGGAGCACCAGCGTGCACGTGCAAGTGGGGGAGGGGCAGAGGGAGAGAATCTCAAGCAGACTCCTGCTGAGCACGGAGTCTTACGTGGGGCTCTATCTCACAGTCCACGAGACCATGATCTGAGACCAAGAGTCAGACACTTAACTGACTGAGCCACCCAGGCGCCCCAGGAGTGTTTTTCTTTTCAATAGCGGGGCTCTGTGTGAGGGTGGGGAATAGGGCCACATTCCAGTCACAGGTAAGAGACCTTATTTATAGGTGCATTAATAGGAGACAATAGTAAATAAGAGACGCATGTATTTTGGCAGCAAGAAAAACACTTGTAGTGTTGAAAGGGGACAAAAATAAATTGCCAGGCTTCCGGTAATATAAGATGAATGGCAGGGTTTGGTAGTGTTTATTGAGAGCCCACAGTCTGAAGCTTCCTTTCGGCCAACACTCAGTCACCAACAGGCTGGTGACATTTGCCACACTCGTCCCCTGAAATCCCACCTAATATCTCATGATCGCTGCCCTGAATCGACACCAAGAATGGAAACACTCTGATCTGAGCTCTGAGGGGAAACCACCCTTCCTGACAGTCTCCCATTTAGCAGTTGTGATTTTTTTTCCCCCCACAGAGGCACACAAATAATGAACAACTGCCAGTAAGGTCAGCTTCAGCATCTTTACTTCCTTCGAAAGGACACTGTTTCCTCTTCTTTAGGCTGCTCCTTGCCCTCTTGGAGCTGACCTACTTTGTTGCAAACTAACAAAGCAATTTCTCTTTCTCTTAAGTGTTAATATCTTCTCAGTGAAGATGCAGACAATAGGAAAAAGAAGGCATCTCAAACCCCACAGATCACCTTTAATTCCAGGGAGTAAAGGTCCACTGGCTCACAGGGAAAAAGGAAAGACTTTTTAAGAATAAAAATGTCCCCAGACCCGGCTATAACCTCTAAAAATTCATATTACACTTGCTTCTCCTAAATAGAGTTTGATGTTTTGACATTACCCTCTGGTTTATTAGAATCGAGTTCATTCTTCCGGTGTTGCTTTTCTAAAGATGCTATTAGACTGATTTTGCTTCTGATTTACGCATTACCTGGTCATTTTAAAGTATATCACTTCATGTCTTAGGTCAAACTATAGTCTTTTTTTCTATTTTTTTTCCACATACTCATATTTCCTGCAATAACTTTAGGAAAGTTCAGAGAGGATTTATAAATTGCTCCCTCTTCCCCCATACTGGAAGCTACTTAAAACCTTCAGATTATTGGAAGAGGAATGATGGATTAGATTTAACACAGTGAGCTAATGTGAATGTTACTTAGCTGTTTTATAATTTTTCTCATGAAGATACTTACAATAAGAAAAATGTAAATACAAATAATTCTGTCTTGAATTATAATGGTCAGTGCAGTAATAAAAATGACAAGTGACATTTCTGATGGCCTCTTCTGTATTTCTCTGTTAGGTACTTTAAATGTATTATTTAATCTTCATAACAATCCTAAAGGTGGGCATTATTTTGAACCTATGGATGAAAAAACTGAAGGCCAGAGGCCAAAGTAAAACAACTTTGCGAAGCTTACACAGGTAGGAAGTATAGGGATTAAAACTAAAATGCAGGCCTGCTTAATGATAAAATCCATGGTTTGCATCATAATAGTGCAAACTCATTCTAGTTTTGTGTTCAGGATTCACAGAACTCTTAAGAAGCATTTACAGATAGCTGAGTAAATGAATGAATTCTCTCTGGTGTATGATTATTGAAAATAAATATCACATAAACACAGAACACTTGAGGCAAACACAAAACATTTAGTTTCTTATAAAAATTAATGTAAAAAAATAGTTTGGGTAAGAGCCAGTTTATATCACGCTTGTTTCTCCCTAGACTGAGCTACCTATTGCTTGATTTTACTACTAACAGCATTTTAGTAGAAAGTCCCAGTAGTGAACACTTTTTGAAGTCACAAGAAATTTGTGACATAGATGCCTAACTTCTATGAGGACTTTTTACATCCAGAAGAACTGAGTTAATTAAATACCAGCTGCAAAAACCAACTCTCTCTTATCTGTGGTGTTTATGAAAGAGGCTCCCTTTTAACCCTGGGGTTCTGGAATTCGCTCTATGAATGTGCCATATTCAGGAAAATATCCGATCTTCAACTTTTTCAAGAATGTTCATCTTTCCTTGAGAGATTCTTAAAATCACTAAAGCTACTTTACTCAGAAGTCTTGATTTTGCCCTCATACTTATGTCATGTTGCTACAGAACAAAGGAGAGACTGTTAAAGGAGAAGCAATCCTGCTTTCAGTGATAAATCTTAAATAGACCGGAAATCCTTTTGTTGTTGTGGTTGTTATTCACTGTGAGGGATTTTTCCATGTAAAGAAAACAAGGTACTGATAAGCAATGGACTTAATAAATACAGCAGATATACATTATTTTGTTGAAGAAGTGCAGTTCCTGTTTATCATTTCAATAGACAATATTTGGGTCTCAATCCACTAAATGTTCTCTGAGCACTTTCTGTAGTCAAAGGACTACCTGATTTAGTGAGATGGATCAAATAATGAACATGACATAGTCCCTGCCCTGAGAGCTTACAGTTTAGCTCTGAGTTTCTCAATATGGGCACGACTGGCATTTTGGCATGAATTACTGTAAGGGGGTATACATGAGCAAAGTGTTCCCTTGGCAGTAAGTATGTTATTGTGCTGGAAGACTAGGCTCGCCCTGGGGAGTGAGAAGAGAAAATCTTAATAAGATTGTGGAAGTTCTTGAAAGCATGAAGCTTGGGCTCTTTTTTGTTTCTTTGTTTTTTTCCTTTAAAGAAATGGTAAGTCACTGAATATTTTAGATTCTGTGTGCAAAGGGAAGACATGATTAATGGGATGGTTGGGAAAGATGGATTTGGCGGTGATATACAAGATGGAAGAAGGAAGAAACAAACAGCTGAAATGCTATGTAAGCATGGCTGCATTCACACAGAAGGGATAGGTCTTGATTTTTGTTGCCTACGCCAGAACTGTGAAGAAAGGCAGAGCTGAAAGCAATGTTAGGAACAACTGAGGAGGCCATATGGCCAATAACTCAACTACATCAACTGTAACCCTAACTGCATGGGACTCGAATTGTTAGCTCAGGTACCTGCCTGTTCACCGGGCAATGTGCTTCTGGAGGGCAGGGATCCTACTGCGTTCATCTTCGAATGGCACAGAGTAACTCCAGACAGGTTTAGAATTTATGAATGAGTGAATTAAAAAAAAGAAAAAAAATAGTGCTTATATCAAAGGATTGGGAGGATTTCAGGAGAAAGTGCATTCAAAGCGCTTAGCAGAGTGTCTGGCATTCAATAAATGTTCAATAAATATTAGCTATTATTATCATCGGCATTATCATTTTTACTACTCTAAAGAAAAAAATCACTCTAAAACAGAAAAGGCAATTCTTCACAAAGAGAGTGAACCATTGTTCTTCAATATTATGCCAAACTCTCAGCTGGCTTCTATGACTTATGAGAGTTTGAGCATAAATTAAATGGCTGAACATATGATTTCATTCATGTTCCCAGAAGTAGGTTATAAGTACATCAATCAAGACAGATTTCCTGGCTCATTTTTGTGCAACCTGTCATGCAGTTTAGGCAATGGCTGGAACTCCATGAGAAGACAGGAACAGCTCTCCTGCCTTCCTTTATGCACAGGTTGTTGGAACAGCTGTTACAATGCTCTTCTTCAAAGGACCTGCCTGTGACTCCCTCTGTGTTATTGTCTTTATCAAAGTAAAGTTAAAGGCATAGAATAATGTGGCCTGCAATCGTTCCAAACCCCTCTTTCCTGTGAGCCCACATTTAAGGGAAGGATCCAGGCTAGAGAGGCATTATGTAATGGTTAAGCTCTAAGCTCTTCGATATAGGATGGAGAGAACTGGATTTGAATCTTAAGCCCACTACTCACTAGTAGTATGGCTTTGGAAAGTTGCTTAGGTCAAGTCTAAGGTTCTTTTTTGTTTTTTTTTAAGATTTTATTTATTTATTTGATAGAGAGATCACAAGTAGGCAGAGAGAGAGAGAGGAGGAAGCAGGCTCCCCACCGAGCAGGAAGCCCGATGCGGGGCTTGATCCCAGGACCCTGAGATCATGCTCTGAGCCGAAGGCAGAGGCTTTAACCCACTGAGCCACCCAGGTGTCCCAAGTCTAAGGTTCTTGAGTTATAAATGCAGTTACTAGAAATCACAACTGGTAATAGTAAATTTTTAAATGAGATCAATTTCTTAGTGTAATACCTAATAAACTTTACACTCAACATGTGGCAGTTATTCTGTTACTTGGCCATGTGTCCTCTATCCAGCTATATATGCATCCATCCAATTATCTTCATAGAGAATTAATGCCTTGTCTTTAATGGAAGCTTATACTACTTGTGGGATGCATATATTCAGTTTTTGCTAGTCTGTATTTATTTGTAGGATCTACAATATATTTCAGAAACATACATGGAATTAGTGATGTGATTGATCAGTATTGCTTTCCTTCTACAACTTCTATTCCAGTGCTTTTCAAACTGGGCCAATTTTATTTTCCTTGAAGGTACTTGAAGACAAAAGTTATCTTTTATTTATTCAAAAGTTATTCATTAACTGCTATTAATGACATAAATAAATATAAAACAGACACAGTTCCTATCCTAAAAGTAGCTTACAGTCTATTGTGGGAGATAAACATTAATTGTAATGATGTGATAATATATACAGACAAATTATGAGAAAGATACTAGGGAAACTAATGAGTGGATCTGCTTTGGATTGTCAGGGAAATGTCAGTAAGAAGAGCCTTCATTAAACATAAGGGTGCTTATATCTTTTCAAATTAGTCTTTTCACTTTGGATAAATACCTGGTAGTGGAGTTACTTGGTCATATGGTGTTTCTACTTTTAAATTTTTGAGGAATCTCCATACTTTTTTCCACAGTGGCTGCACCGATTTACATTCCCACCAATAATGCATCATGGGTCATTTTTCTCCACATTCTCACCAACACTTGTTATTTCTTGTGTGTGTGTTTTCTTTTAAACCATTCTGACAGGTGAAGGTGATATTGTGGTTTTGATTTGCATTTCCCTGATGATGAGTGATGGTGAGCATCTTTTCAAGTGGTTGTTGGCCATCTGTATGTCTTTTATGGAAAAATGTCGATTCAGGTCCTCTGCCCATTTTTAAATTGGATTGTTTGTGGGGTTTTTTTTGGTATTAGAGTATATAAGTTTTTAATATATTTTAGACATTAACCTTTTATCAGATACATCATTTGCAAATATCTTCTCTCATTTAGTAGCTTGCTCTTCGTTTTGTTGTCGGCATCATCATTTGCAATAACCAAGATATGGAAGCAACCAAAATGCCCATCAATAGATGAATGATTAAAGAAGATGTGGTATGTGTACACACACACACACACACACACACACACACACACACACACAGGAATATTATACAGCCATAAAAAGAGTAAGATCTTGACATATGCAACAACATAGATGAACCTAGAGGGTATTATACTAAGTGAAATAAGTCAGACTAAGAGAGATAAATACCATATGACTTTATTCATGTGTGGCATCTAAAAAACAAAACAACTGAATAACCCACTGAGCCACCCAAAACAACTGAATAAAAAAGGAACAACAAAAAAGGCAGAATCAGACCTATACATACAGAAAACAAACTGATGGTTGCCTGAGGGAAGGGAGGTGGGGGATGGGCAAAATGGGTGAAGGAGAGTGAGAGATATCGGGTTCCAGTTATGCAATGAGTGTTATGGGAATAAAAGACAGGCATAGGGAATATAGTCAATGATTCTGTAATAGCACTGTAAGATGACAGATGGTAACTACACTTGTGGTGAGTACAGCATAAAGTACTGTAGAATAGAATAGATGTTGAATTGCTATGTTGTACACTTCAAACTAATATAACATTATGAGTCAGCTACACTCAAACAAAAAACAAGTCTTCATTGCTGAGGTAATTTAAAAACTAAGTAATCAACAAAATTGTTTCCATAGTAAAGCAAATAAGTTTATATATTATGAGGTGAAAGCCTAACTTCACACGAATTTTAAGATAAAACACAAAACATAAATCTTTTGCTTGTCATGGGCTGTTCCAAGCTGTCTTATCAGAATGCAGGGGTATAGTTTCTACTGCTCTGAAAAAAGCTATCTGCTCTGGTGACAGGGAATATTCAGACAATTTATCAACTCAGGGGGTGCTCTTAATTCTTGCCAATACTAATATTCTTCTTTGTATGCTCTACACCAAGACTGGAGTCCCTGGCTTATCGTGCACTTTCAATACATGATAACTCTATCCTTGTGCCCACTTATAAATTAAACACTGCATGTTAGTCTTGCTTTCATTAAATCGGTGGCTTTATTTTAGAATTAAATTCGGCTGTATTTTTTCCTTTGTTTGTAGACATAATTTTAAACATATGTTTAAGAAGAAACACAAAGAATCATGATTATTAAGTAAATTCCTATTGAACATTCCTATACTATCAAGTCTAACATTCTATGATTAAAACATTTAAGAGCAACCCCAAAGTTTACAATAGAGTGGGGTTTGTAATTGTGTTGACACCCATGCATTCTGATGTTCTTGTTTTTGTCAACCATGGAAACCTTTGTTTTTCCTCCTTAATTTTAAAGTAATATCTATTCTTTTCCAAAATTCAAAGCATACAGATAATTAGCATAAGGAAAGTAAACATAATCACATTAAGCAGAAGTAGACCGTTACATTTGGCTATGGATTTTCCAGACTTTCTCTCTGATTATTCTTGACATAGCATTCAGAGCTTTCTTTTAAAATGCAAATCATTTCATATCATTCCTCTGCTTAAAACTCTCCAATGGTGCCAACACATGGAATAAATTCTATACCCCTTACTCTAGCCTTCAAAGAGCCATGTTACTTGGCTCATCCTATCTCTCCATCCATTTTTTCCTACCAGCTCCACTTCCACCCTCCATCAGATGCTCTATCCCTCAAGCTCTTCTGCAAACTTGTAAATCTCTTTCCTGATTTGGCTCACCCTCTGTCCTGGGCTTGTTCATCCAGAATTGAGATCAACTGAACCTCAATTCAACTGTTTTGTTTTGTTTTATTCTAGAGTGGCCTCTCTCGATAATTTATCAAAAATAATCCATACCCACTTGACCCTGACACTTTCCCCTTATAGCCTGCTTTGATTTTCCTCATAGCTACTGCCTGAATCCACACAATATTTTCGGTTTACCTGGATATTTGTTCTTTCCTCTCATTTGGCTGTAAATTCCATGAAGGTTTGGACTTTATCATCTGAACTGGCTAGAAAGGTGCTGTCATACAGCAGGTCATCAATATATATATATATATTTTTTAATATATATATTTTTAAGTGGTTGAAAAAAATGCATACACCAACATATACAATATTTTCTTATAAAAGTAAGATCATTCTAAACATACTGTCTGCTACCCTTTTTAAAAATCTAACCATGAAAAAAAAATCTAACCATGGAATCATAAATATTTTCCCACATCTCTAAATAAATGAAATGCATCATTATTTTAAGGCCTATATCACATCCCCAATTTATTTAACCAATCCCTTAGTGTTGGAAATTTGTCTTTTTTGTTGCTGGTTGTTTGCTATTNTAAGGCCTATATCACATCCCCAATTAAGGTGCATTTTATTTAACCAATCCCTTAGTGTTGGAAATTTGTCTTTTTTGTTGCTGGTTGTTTGCTATTAGTAAAGATGCTTATATTAACATCTTAGCACATATACCACTGCAAATGTATTTAATTATTTCCCCAGGGTAAATTCTAAGAAGTGGTATTTCTGAGTCAAAGGTAAAAAAAAAATGTTTAGGATTTGTGATACATAAACTGTCAAGAAACTTACTAACCGCTATTTCTCACTGGAAGTACCCATTTCTCTTCACAGCTTCAAAAACCCTGGTTAGAATTCTTAATGATTTCAGTGAAGCATGGGTTTTTTTGTCTTTTGGGGGTACAGAAGCATGTTCTTAGCCAGCTAGGGAAGCCAACCCACTCCCAGTCTTCACAATCTATGTTGACTCTCTATGGAGTAGACCTAACATAGTAAAACAACAGCAATGACAGCAAAACCTCAATTTCTTGGTGAATAATTCCTCCTTGAGGAAATCTAACCAACAGGGCTATAATACCGGAGGAGAGAATCATGAGGTCAGAGTGAAGGCTCTAAGCCAAAACAAAAACAAGGACCAAAAGAATATTACATTCCTAAGCGTAAATTCATATTTCTTGGAAGTCCCTGCTGAATGGGACGTACTTACTCTGCACATACATTGTATGTGTAGCAGGCTCAGCATGGAGAATCTTGCTACCTCAGAATAAAACACGCATTTATGTTTGTCCCTTTGAAATTTGGCTTCCTGGTGTTTGCCACTTCTATTTGGTCCATTTACATCCATGGCAACAGAATAGGGAGGGGGGGCTATTAACTGGATACGGATATAGAGAAGAACTCCCAAATCTCTATTTTTTTAAATCAAAGGGGAAATCAGAATTAAAAAGATATTTATAAGCAACTTTTTAAATAGCGATTTATTTATTTATTTATTTATTTATTTATTTGGAAAGTGGGGTGGGAAGGGTGGGACGGACAGAGGGAGAGGGAGAGAGACTCTATGCTGAGTGAGTGCAGAGCCTGATGTGGGGCTCAGTCTCATGACCCTGAGATCATGACCTGAGCTGAAACCAAGAGTTGGATGTTCAACATACCGCACCACCCAGGCGCCCCTTAGAAGCAACACCGAAGCCACATGCACATGTATATATCTTTTGAGTGCTAGCTCTCTGTGTTCTTACAATTTAGAAATGGCTCACTGGAGGAATATATTTATACACTCGTATATTCCCAATTTAAAAAAGTACTTTGTGAGGTTATTATTAAATTCAATAACATAGTTTTTGTTAAAATTGCTACAGATTTACCATAATCAAGTAATGTCAGTTAAGTATATTTTCTTCTTTTCATATGTAAAGTAATCACTTTTATTGTTATTGATACATTAAAATATCACTTTTGGTTGATTCCAGTTTGCAACTAATCCCAAATATTAAATTATTCCCAGAAAATTCTTGGCATCAAGCTCCTTTGCAAAACCAGGGCTCGAAATCTTGGCAGTAATGGGAAAGTTGTACACTGATTGTAAGATCTTTCATTTTAATCTTGTTCCCACTAGAGAAAATTGATATAAATAAAATTTAAATAGAAAACACATTTCAGATGCCAACAGTGAAAAAGACTTTGTCAGCCTAATGAAAAGGTATCAATTTTCTCTACTTTATTCAATAAATTGTGAGTCATTTTCTAAATGGATTAGATTAAAGGAAAGTTCAAACTCCCAGTGAGATGCTCTTGGCACTGATGGAGACGTTAGACAAGAGAGAGGGAACCAGGGCACATAAAACCTCTTAGGCCTCTTCAGATCTATAAAATTGATAGCAAGTAAGAGAGAGGTGTCTCTAACCCTGAACTCACCTATTGCCTTAGAAGCCAAATCTTGGGGAATTGAACAAGACACACTGTTTCTCTTATTTTATTAGGATGTCATGGTGGTTGAGTAAATTACAACTGAGAACATGGAAATCTTGGGAGGGGTGAGTCCTGGATGAAAAGCCTGTGGCACTCAATGCTTTATATGCCTGTCTCATAGATGTGTGATAAAATAACAGAACATTACACTATAATGCGATTATGCTCATATAGCCTCTGTGGGAGACTTTGATACCTTCGGGTTTATTATAATTAATTTAACTTCAGAAAACATAACCTAAGTTTCATGTGAGGATGAAATGTGTAAACTTTGATCATAGAACACTCATGGATCTAATCTAATTCTTGTGTATGTGTTTGAAATGGCAAAACAATTTGATAATGGGTTATTTTTGTAATTTGGAAGAACTGCCCCAAACCTCTTTAAGCATATGCATTTTTTTTTGCCAGCCCCTTGAGAAGTGGAAAATAACAATCAACTGTTTTATTTTCCCCTACAGAATACCACACAACTAGCATGGTTGTTTTTGTGGAAATGCTTGAATGGTTTGGAAGAGTTTAGCTTTCCTTATCAGAAAATATTTATAAACTATCTGCTCTATGCTTAGCACCACTTAATATAGGCAGTCTGAGTTATATAAAAGCATGGCAGAGCTTTCACATGAGTTTTCAAGTAGAAGAGGAAATAAGAAATGTCATAAAGTCCTCATTTCTAAATATCTACTTTCAATAATATTGAACACTTAGAAACTGTGTGCATGATGGTGGTGGAGGAAGACCCTGAACTCACCTTGTCCCATGGGTACACCAAATCTATATCCACACATAGAGCAATTAGGAACAGTTTCTGCACAACACACAATAGGGGGACCACATAAAGAAGGGTAGGGTAAGTGGAGAGATGATATCCCTTCCCTCTAGAGGGAAGGGATATCACTGAGAGGCCAGTGTACCAACCTGCCTGTCCTGGGACACTGTGGGAAAAAAAACAAAAACCCAAAACCAAAAAGAACAGTAGCTTAAAGGCAAACTAGCCTATAAGTGAAGTAAATCCTTTTACTAAGCTCAGATTGCTAAAAGGTGGGAACTGCTAGAGCTCTCTCAGGAAGGGGAGGCACTAACAAGATCTACTTCCTATTATTTTCCCCCTGCCTTGATAGCAGGGATCTTGACACCCTAGCCAGACTTCTAGGGCAACCCAGAGAGCCCCAAGCCCCCAGCTCACCCCAGCTCCAGCCATTCCACCAAGGTGGCACTGATGTGCTGAGTCCCAGGAATTCCCTGACCCACCCTTGTTCTGGCTCCAAATATCCCACCAATGTGGTTCTGCCGTAACATGTCCCAGGACCTTGGCCCACACCCACATCAAGTTCAGGTATCCTACCAGGGTGGCCCTGGTGTGGTGTACCTTGGGACTTCCCTGGCCCACAGCTGTCCCAGCTCCAGCACATCAAAGCTGCCAGAACATGCAGGCTACATGGCGGAGGTTCCGACACAAGATGACTCCTTCCAGACAGGGAGGAGTAGTGGTTCCACCCAAGTCATGGAAACAAATACAACAAGTCAAACAAAATGAGGAGACAGAGAAGTATGTTTCAAATGAAAGAACAAGATAAAACTCCAGAAGAAAACCATAATAAAACAGAGATAAATAATTTACCTGAGAGATAATTCAAAGTGATGGTCATAAAGATGTTCACTGAGCTCACCAAAGAATGGTGGGACACAGTGAGAAGTTCAATGAAGAGTTGAAAAAATATGACAGAACCAGAGTTGAAGAATACAATAACTGAAATAAAAAAATACACTAGGGAGAATCAACAGCAGATTAGATGACACAGAAGAATGGATCAGCAATCTGGAAGACGGGGCAATGCAAATCATCCAATCAGAATAGCAAAAAGAAAAAAGAGTTTTAAAAAGTAAAGTTAGTTTAAGAAACTTCTGGGAAAACATCAGGGGTATTAATATTCACTGTATCAGTCATCTGTAGTCCCAGATGAAAAGTAAAAGAGAAAGAGGGCAGAAAACTTATTTGAAGAAATAATGGCTGAAAATTTTCTAACCTAGGCTAGGAAACAGACATCCAGCTTCAAGAAGTACAGAGTTCCAAACAAGAAAACCCAGAGAGATCCACACCAAGATACATTATTATAAAAATGACAAAAGTTGGAGATAAAGAATCTTAAAGACAGCAAGAAAAAAACCAAATAGTCACATGTAAGGAAAAGCCCACAAGACTGCTGAATTTTCAGCAGAAATTTTCCGGCCAGAAGAGACTGGCATGGTACATTTGAAGTTTTAAAAGGGAAAAACTTAGAACTGAGAATACTACCTGGCAAAGAATACTATCATGGTCACGGATGGGAAGAATTAATAGTGTTAAAAGGTCCACACTAACCAAAGCATTCTACAGATTTAATGCTATCCACATCAAAATACCAATGGCATTTTTCACAGAACTAGAACAAAGAATCTTAAAATTTGTATGGAACCACAAAAAGTCCAGAATTGCCAAATTCATCTTGAGAAAGAAGAATAAAGCTGGAGGTATCATGTACCCTGATATCAAACTACACTGCAAAGTGATGGTAATCAAAACAGTATGATACTAGCATGCAAACAGATACATAGGTTAATACAACGGAATAAAGAACCCATACATAAACTCACAAATACATGGTCAATTAATCTATAACAAAGGAGGTGAGAATATACAATGGGGATAAGGCAGTCTCTTCAACAAACGGTGCATGAAAAAGAAAGAAACTGGACCACTATCTTATACCAAAACTAAAAATAATTCCAAACGGTTTAAAGCCTTGAATGTAAGACCTAAAACCATAAAAATTCTGGAAGATGATGGGCAATAAATTCTTTGACAGGAGTCTGAGCAGTAATTTTTTGATCCAGTCTCCTCAGGCAAGGGCAACACAAGCTAAAATAAACAAATGGGATTACATTGGACAAAAATCTTTTGGATGACAAGGAAAATCATCAACAAAACAAAAAGGTAACCTACTGAATGGGAGAAGTCATTTGCAAATTACACATTCAATAGGGGTTATTATCCAAAATATGTAAAGAATGTACACAACCTAATATCAACCCTCCCCCAAAACCAATTAAAAAATGAAGCTTGAGTAGACATTTTTTCCAAAGAAGACTAGAGATAGCCAGCGGGCACATGAAAGGATGCTCAACATCATTAATCATCAGGGCAATGCAAATCAAAACCACAGTGAGATATCACCTTATACTGGTAAGAATGGCTAGTTTCAAAAGACAAGAAATAGCAAATATTGGTGAGGATTTAGAGAAAAAGTACCCTGGTGCACTGTCGAAGGGAATGTGAATTGGTGCAGCCATTATGAAAAACAGTATGGAGATTCCTTAAGAAATTAAAAATTAGAGGGTGCCTGGGTGGCTCAGTCATTAAGCGTCTGCCTTCGGCTAAGGTCATGATACCAGGGTCCTGGGATCAAGCCCCGCATTGGGCTCCTTGCTTGGCGGGAAGCCTCCTTCTCCTTCTCCCACTCCCCCTGCTGCTGTTCCCTCTCTAGCTGTGTCTCTCTCTGTCAAATAAATAAATAAAATCTTTAAAAAAAATTAAAAATTAGAACTATCATATGATTGTGCCATTCTACTTCTGGGTATTTATCTGAAAAGAAAAAAAGAAAACACCAATTTGAACAGAGATATACACCCCTATAGTCATTGCAGCAGCTTAGAAGAGCCAAGATATAAAAGCAACTTAAATGTCTATGGATAGATAAATGAATAAATAAGATTTAGTAAATATACTATGGAATATTACTCAGTCATAAAAAAGAACGAAATCTTGCCATCGACAATTACATGGATAGATATAGAGGCTACTATGCTAAGGGAAATAAGTTAGATAGAGAAAGAAATACTGTATGATTTTACTTATATCTGAAATCTAAAAAACAAAAATAAACCAACAACACAAAACAGAAACAGACTCCTAGAAACAGGAAACACACTGCTTGTTGCCAGAGAGGTGAGCAGGGGGGACAAAATGGGTAAAGAGAATTAAGTGATATAAACTTCTAATTATAGAATAAATAAGTCATGGGGATGCAATGTACAGCATAAGAAATATAGTCAGTAATATTGTTATAATTTTATATGGTGATAGATGACATCTAGACTTAATTATGGGGATCATTTTATAATGTATAAGAATATCAAATCACTGTGATGTACACCTGACTCTAATAAGGTATTGTACATCAATTATACTGTGATAAAAAAAATCAGACACGGGCACCTGCGTGGCCCAGTGGGTTAAGCCTCTGCCTTCGGCTCAGGTCATGATCTCAGGGTCCTGGGATTGAGCCCCGAGATGGGGAGCCTGCTTCCCTCTCTCCCTCTGCCTGCCTCTCTGCCTACTTGTGATCTCTCTCTCTCTCTCTCTCTCTGTGAAATAAATAAATAAATAAATAAATAAATAAATAAATAAAATCTTAAAAAAAAATCAGACACTTTATTTAAACACCCCGAATAACTGCCTGCACACATGGGGGAAAGAAAACTCACAATATCGGCACTTTGCAATTTGTCGTGTTCATGTTAATGATAGCATTGGGAAAGCTGGAAAAGCAAAGGAAACCAGTAATATAAATACAACAGTGTTTCAGGTGCGGTGATGTGCAAAAAGTTCAGAGTTATAGTTGTTCTGCCTTGAACCATATATCTCCTTCCCTTCTGACTTGAAAAGCTTAAGTTTAGCTAAATTGGAAGTAGGATGTAATGTAAACCCAAAGTTCAATCTGAGGGCTAAGACTCTAGGAAGGAGGTAGGGATGGCTGTATTGGCTGTGGTGTTTGAAAATCTCAATGTAATAGCAATCGTGATTCAGTAATGCTGATGCATTTTTAATTTTTGTATTGATCATCTTTTTATGTCAGATGATACTAATATCCCCTTTTCTGCTTGTAGAAATGGCCAAAGAATCTTACTCTGTCTTTGTGCAGTCCTTTGCAATGTGATGTTGCCTCTCTTCCTATCAAGGGCAGGGAAGGGGGTTGGGGGTAATAGGTGATGGGGATTAAGGAGAGCACTTGTGATGAGCACCAGATGATGTATGGAAGTGTTGAGTCACTATATCATCATACACATGAAACTAATGTAACATTGTATGTTAACTAACTAGAATTTCAATAAAAACTTTTTTAAAAAAAGAAGTGGAGTCTATTTCCCCAGCCCTTCTTTTCAATTTAAATTCATTTAATTAACATCTAGTGCATTATTATTTTCAGAGGTAGAGTTTAGTGATTCATCAGTTGCATAGAGCACCCAGTGCTCATTACATCACATGCCCTCCTTAATGCCCATCCCCCAATTACCCCATTCCCCTACCCACCTCCCCATCAGCAACCCTCAGTGGGTTTCCCACAGTTAAGAGTCTCTTATGGTTTGTCCCCAGGCCTTTTATCTGGGTCTGGTCATTTGATTTGTTTGGCCAATTAGAGATTAGCCAACATGACATAGGAAGAGGCTTAAAAGTGCTTGTGTTTGATGTTTGCTCCTCTTTGGAACCCCCCATGATGACAGGTCACATGGAGTAGAGTTTAACTATTCTACCTGAGGCCTTCCTGGATTAATTAGGCTGCTAATTATCAGACATACAACTGAGGATGACTGAGGTCATCCTTGACTCAAGCTCCATGAAGTCATTGTTGACCCGTCCTCAATGCTCTCACTTCCTGTCTTGAACAGTTACATGGCAGTTGCAACTTCAGTGGCTATCATAGCAGGAAAAGTGCTGCAACACTGGCACTTATGTCATCAATGAACTAATATCACCACCTAATGCCTCTGGATTTCTCATCATAGGAGAAAAATTAACGTGTATTATTCAAGCTACTCTGTTACTTGCTTCCTAACACAATCCTAAGTAATGCTGAAGGTCTTCAATAAATATTTGTGGTCTAACTGAATGAATGAATNTGTGTATTATTCAAGCTACTCTGTTACTTGCTTCCTAACAATCCTAAGTAATGCTGAAGGTCTTCAATAAATATTTGTGGTCTAACTGAATGAATGAATGAATGAATGAATGAATGAATCTGGTAGCTTCTTTGCACCAAAGCCAGCTCACTGCCATTTCTATTCACACAGTACTGGATATTCACAACAGCTGAATGATTTTTTTTTGGCATTAAAATTCAGAAATTCAATTGACCTATAGATAATCCTGAGAGTGGCTTTCTGTTCTCATTATGTGTCTCCCTATTTTGCATGTACAATCACATCATCCTTCACAAGGCACCAGATGCCGAAGATAGAGAGTTGGCATGGCTTACTGTAAATTAGGCATTTTCCCAGAGCTCTTCAGTGTCAGTGGCAATGTTGAGTTTTCTTAATTACAATCCAGATACACTCACAATGGAGTAATTCTAACTATTATGGTCTAGAGAAGCTACATTCAATTTTACTAAACTATTAAGATTCATTTAGATGTCTCTGCTATGATTTGGGCAAGAAGAAGAGAGCATTTTGAAATTTCTCTCATGGTGAAGTTTTTTTTTCTGAAGCTTGCTGTAGCACAATAAAGAAATTGGGAGAGGGTTGAAAATCAAAAAAAGGGGAAAAATAGCACCTAAAGCAACTTCTAATATTTATTTATTTGCTGGTTTAAAATCATTTTCTGTCTTACCTGCAGCAAGCTGAAATCTATCCCTACCTGAGTCCGAGCCATGGGGACAGAGCCTGAAAATATTTTTGATTTGATATGATTTGGGGAGAAGACAGGTATAAAGAAAATTTTTTTATTTTATGCTCTGAGTTTTTTAAGTTGGCTCTGCCCCAGGTGCCAAGCTCAAAAACCATTTTCATTTCACTTTCTGAGATGACAACTTTTCTCAAAGAAAAAACAATCACCAGTGCAACATGGCTTCACATGAAATTCTAAGTAAAGGCATACTGGTTTGTATCATAGGATTTGTTAGGTCATAAGAGCCTCTTTCTATGGGAAGGAATATACCAAAAGTACTTTATTTCAATTATGAATCTTATGCAATCTTTCTTGAAAAATGTTCCTCTTATATTCAGGAAGTTAAAGTATATCGAGTATGTAAATCCATAATACACATATATCCTAATATCAATTAATTCTGAGATGCATGATGTTATGGAATGTAGTTGATACAAAACTATAAGGCAATCAACAGTCTCTACTAGAATGTAATTTAGACCAAGAGCCTAAACAGCTTGAAAACTATAGACACGTGTGTCAACTCATACTACTTGGTAGCTGAAGAAAAATTACTGATACTCAAAAATTAAATTAAAAAATTAAACTTAGTCTTATTTATACTCCTTGCTTAAACTGTTGTCCTGTAAACCACCCAAGAAGCAGACCTCATGGACAAATAAAAATTAATCTGAAACTGGTATCGTTCTTGTCTGTTATTTTGGCCTCTACAGCAATAATGTCATTTCCCCTCTAAATTTACCAACTGAATTCACCTTTGGGGAAACAAGCTTTTTTCATTCTCCCAATGCATGTGGTCAAGGGACCTAGTGCCAACCTCTTTGCATATTCCTCCCCCTGTGCCTCAGTGGTTGGTTCAGATGTGAATGAAACTAACAATGACTTGGTAGTGAGACCTTGGCTCTGAAAGAAGGACTCTTTACCATGTGCTCTTTAAACTGGTAAGTCATAAATCTGAAGTGTTCAAGACTCCTTCTCCCCCACCCCACCCCCTGCCCATGAAGTGGTTCTGTTTGAGAAAAAAGACAACACACAGGAAATCACACCCAAGAGGTGGTGACCAAGAGCCCAAGTCTTGAGCCCTGCTTGATGGTCTGAGTCCAGATATGCCTAAGTTGGTATTTGGACTTTTTAGGAGCAAGCCACTGACCTTGTTTTGCTTAAGTCAGTTTGACTGGTGCCTTTGTAACTGACAAATGTCATGAACCAGAGTAATATAATTAGTACATGGTTTTGATGCAAATGGTGGTGATAATGTGAATTTTATTGAAATGTTTATCATTTGCAATAAACTAACAACAATCTATTACACATACCCATGCAGACGTATTCCTATTATGCAAATTTCCTGAGTAGCAAATCATTTAAGTGTAGTTGTTAAAAGTAAAACCTTTGGAGTCTTATTCCTTTGCTTTAAATCCTGATGTTACCATATGATCTTGGGAAAAACATGAACTTCTTTCTGCCTCAGTTTTTTAATCTTTAAGATGGAGATAATAATAGGACCTTGATTAAAAGATGGTAGAATTGGAGAAATTAAGACACATAAAGCCCAAGATCAGTGCCTGACACAAACTTTAGCTTTTAATTATTATATACAAGAATGTATCAATTGACCTCATCCCGATGCAGTTCAATTAAACATGAATGTACTGCATTTCTGTACTATGCTGGGGTTAAGGACAAACTGAATTAATCTCAGTCTATACCCTAAGCCCAAGAGCTCTCAACTTAATAAAATATAATTTAATCAATCAATGTGGTTAATGCAACGATAAAATAAATAGTACTTTGAAATCATCATGCCTATTGAGCACTTACTATCAGCCAGGCAGTGAGTTCATTGAATTGTATTGATTCTACAATTTAATCCTTATAACAATTCTGGGATGTGAACAACATTATTAGCCCATTTTAGAGAGAAGGAAATTGAAACAAAGCAATGTTACATAACTTGCCCATGCTTACACAGCTAGAAAGAGGCAGAATTAGCCAAAACAACTTTCTTCAATGCTGCGTAGAGGTCAGAAAAGTGATGTCAGGGATAAGTGCTGAAGGATGAATAGTCGTTTGCAAAGTAAGCAAAGCGGAGATGAGTAATCTCAGTGGAGGTCACACTGTGCACAACCCAGACGGGTGAGCTAGAACGCTGTATTCTCAGAACTATTGGTGGCACAAGTGCGTGTTTGTGGGTGAGTGAAGGCAGGTGAGGCTGGTTGTATTTGAGGTATTGTGAAATTTGACCACAGTTTCTCAATCAACTACACTTGACCCAAATGCAATTGCTGTGGCAAAGCACGGATGCCATGAGAAGAACGGAAACAATCACTTTTGATCCAGCACAAACCGTCTCCTCTCAGGTGATACTATTTCTCCATCAGATGGATGTCCCTTCCTGGGCCATGGTCCTGCATTTGGAAAGTGCAATTTAGGAAATGGTTCTGGGCATGAATTAATTCACTGGATGGAAGCAAGCAGTCTGGCCTCATGAATATTTCCTTCTGTTCAGATCTCCATCAGAGACCGCCTGGAGGATGCTTGCTCAATGTTTGCAGCTCTTCTCTGATTGCAGGCCACTTGACTATGGGCTTGCAGAGCCCTCCCTGCCCCCAGGCTGCAAGACGAGCTGGGGAATCCTTGGTTTATAAACAAGGAGCCAGGGCAAAAGTAACATGATGAGGCCATGATCCAAGTAGAGTTTCACTGAGTTTTAAGCCAGAGGGTATCCCTTTGTGATACTTAAACAAATTTATATCAAAAGGGAACATTACTTCCTTGTTATAACTGGAAAACTGGTATTTGCTGTAAGGTCTAAACAAAACAGAATAAAACAAGGTTACTGAATCTAGTTAGATATTGTCATCCTAAGGTGAAGTCCTCCGTTTGTTTTAAAAAATTGGTGATAAGTAAATTTTAGAGAGGTGTTAAAAACATGAGAGTACCAAACTGAGATCTTTTTCAAGATGGCAATCACAATAAAGCACCCTCTCTCTTTTGTTCTGGTTCTCATGATCTTTTATCTTGCCTCATATAATAGCAGGAGGTAACAAGAACTAGTTCTATTCTTAGATGTCACACAATATCCTGATTGCTTTCAATCTAAGACCACTTTTAATTGAGATCAAATCTAAGAACTAGATACTTTAATTGAAGAGATAAATAAATGAAACTGTAAAATACAAAAAAAGCTACAACCTAGGTAGCTTAAGATTTTTAGCTTATGTCCATAGTAAAAAATGTATAAACCAAGGCTAACATTTTTTGAAGGACAGTTCAGTATCAGCTATGTCTTCATGATGAAAAGCACCAGACTGAGAAGTCATCGGTCTGGTATTTTAAGACACATTTAATCACTGGATTTGGAAGACAGTTTCCAGTACCTGAACATCTAGAAAAAATATTAAGCAATCAAGTTTTATCAGTGATGACCAATAAAAGAGAAAAGGTAAATTCGGTCCTAAATTTCATTATTAAGATGGGTTGAGCAACCTCTAACATTCCTTAAAAGACCAATGGCCTTGAATGCTTAGGATTAAAAGAGAAATGATTTTTGAAGATAAAACAGGAAGAAGATGCATAGAGGCTCTCTCTGAGGTGAATGGAGACCAAACTGCATTTGCTTGTATTGATCAAAGCGAACAATGTGAATTGGATTTGGCTAACTCACGACCAGAGCAGCCTGTGAACAATGCTTGGTCTCTGCATGTTTGAAACTCTGTAGGTTACTACATTCCAAGCTACTCTCAAAGGGTGTGTTAGCTTTAAGAGGGGCTCATGGCTATAGTTTAAGAGGTTTCATCAGGGATGAAAAGAAGGGGATAGATAACATTTTTGAACAAACCTCAAGTACTTTATATAGAGTACTTCACTAATGCTCATAGCAACCCTGGGATGGTTATTATTTTCCACATTTTATAGAGCAGGAAGGTTCAGATTTTAAGTAGTTAGCCCAAACTAATTAATGGCTGAGTTAGGATACAACTCAAGCTTTTATGAGCCTGATGTATTTTTTTTTTAATTTTGGCATTTTTTTTTTTAATTCCACAATGCTGTTGGAATCACAGATTTGGGGATGCCAGTATCAGTTTGTAACATAGTTTGTCCTTTCTGTGTACCAAGCATCTACTTCCTTGTCTTTTGGCAGTAATACCCTTTTTTTCTTTTGGGGAACTACTCTTCTCAAAATGTCAGTCAGATGGTTTGGATCGAGCTGACTCCAACTTTTGGAAACAGAGAAGACATATGAACAGGCTTGTCTAATCAGATCCATATCTATGTAGATTAGAGATTGCTGTGAAAAATTAGCTATTCCTCTCTTTGGAAAGTAAACTATCATTTCTCTTCTGTTGAAACTGGCTTGGCCCTAGTAACTTGCTCAAGCAACAGAAAACAGCAGAAGTGGTGTTCTAGGATCTCATAAGGTAGGTCATAAAAAACCCTGCAGCTTCCACCTCTGCTTCTTGGAATCCTCTCTCTGGGAATGTTGAGCCATCTTTTAGAAGATCAACTACCCTGAGACTACCCTGTGAAAAAGGATATAGATAGCATATTGGTGAAGCCAGCTAAGTCCATCCTTCCAGCCATCCACGTTAAGCCTGGGCAAATGACCCAGTTTTTGCTTTCCAGCCCAGCCCAGCCCACTCACCAAATGAATACCATGGAATGACCTCTGGTAATGTAATGTGGGACAGAAGAATCACCCTGTGGACACTTATACAAATTACTGACTAATAGAATAATAACATGTAATAAAATGATTATTGTTTTAAGCCACTTAGTTTTGGGGTTATTATGCAGCAATTAAAAATGAGAACAATCTCTTTGGCCACAATGATTGGTTCAGAGATGACCCTGTGACCTGAGTCAATCAATGACATTCATTATAGGAGTTTTGCTAACGCAACCAGGAAAAAGAGGCTCTCTTTTCACTGTTAGGTGGTGATCAGGTGAGACAGAAAACTGGGGCTGCTGGTTGCATCTTTTTATTATTAGAACAGAGCTTGTTTGAGACTGAGTTCGGCAAAGAAGAGAGTAACAGGAGAATGGAGAGAGGGGTAGTGATATCTGAAAATAATCATAGCATTTACCTTTTATTTCATGGCAAAATAAACTTTTTGCTTAAATTAGTTTAATTTTTTTTCTTGCCACCAAGAAAAGCTATACTAGGGGGAGAAAGGTGAAATGAGAAGGAAAAGTCTGCAAACAATGAAATGAAGGATCTCTATGTATGTATATTTGTATATGTGTGCATTTTTTTAAGATTTTATTTTTCTTTATTAGGGAGAGAGAAAGAGTGAGAAAGAGCATGAGCCAGGGGAGAGGCAGAGGGAGAGGGAAAGGCAGACTCCCTGCTGAGAAGGGAGCCTGACGTGGGTCTTTATCTCAGGAACCTGGGATCATGACCTGAGCCAAAAGCAGATGCTTAACTGACTAGGCCACCCAGGTGCCCCCAAGTATGTATATTTTAAGTGAATGTCAAAGGCCCTGTTTAATGGTGGAGTCACACTAAAAGAAGGATGAAGAGGCACAAACTAAAGGCACATCAAAAAAATTTTGCCAGACCCATGGAGGAAGATCTCAATTCAGAGACCATTTTGATCTTTCTAACTGTACTTCTAAACAATAACAAAAGTTCAGATACATAGGACCCTGAGATCATGACTGAAGCAGAAATCAAGAGTTGGACACTCAACTGACTGAGCCACCCAAGCGCCTCAATACTAGTATCAATTTTTAAAAAGCACGTTTTCTTACGCTGGGGGCTCGTTATTTTTCATTGATTGGTAGAAATAATCTCTGCTTTTAAAAGTTCATGAATGGTGTTTTCTAAAGTGTAAGATTTTTGGAAGTACCTCGGTTCTATATTGTGGGAAATCATCTAAGTCCATTAGATAATGAGAGAAACAGAATGAAGTTTTTAAACCAATTGGTAGTCCTATTTATTGAGGTGATGCTCTGAAGTGGTTAAGAACTTTAAATGGGGAGTCAGTGAGGTTAAATTTCTTGTAACCTTGATTAAATTATGCAACTTCTACAAACCTTGGTGCCCCCTTTCATCAAATAGGGATGATCATAGTGGTCTCTCTTGGTAGCATTGTTGGGATGATTATGTATTAAACAGTTAATATCGAGAGAAATTAGAAGAGGCCATATCATCTATAAGCACAATCTGTATTATTTTTTTTTAAGATTTTATTTATTTATTTGACAGAGAGAGAGAGCACAAACAGACAGAGAGGAAGGCAGAGGGAGAGGGAGAAGCAGGTTTCCCGCTGAGCAGGGAGCCTAACGTANAAGATTTTATTTATTTATTTGACAGAGAGAGAGAGCACAAACAGGCAGAGAGGAAGGCAGAGGGAGAGGGAGAAGCAGGTTTCCCGCTGAGCAGGGAGCCTAACGTAGGCCTCGATCCCAGGACCCTGGGATCATGACCTGAGCCAAAGGCAGGCACTTAACTGACTGAGCCACCCAGGCGCCCCTGTGCAATATGTATTATTAATGATGATGATGATTGCTGTCATCATCACTTACATTGCTTAGAACAATTCCTGGTATATAACAAGTGCTTAATTAAATACTGGAATTCATTTATATGTTTATTATTGTCTACTGTAATTCTACAATGATATATTTGGTTTTAATTTGAATAAGTAAACTATATGGAGAATTATAATAAAGGCAAATAATTCCAACAAATTATCTCTGGCAACTAAGACTACTGGGAAAAAGTTGAAAGATTGTTAAGTCTGGTAAATATTCATCTGAAATTAATTGTATTCTTTTAAAATTTGAAACTCTGTATTTATTTTTACTAAATAATCCTTAATATTTACTTTATTAAAGTAAAGGATTCTTCAGAGTCATTTTATGGCATGAAAAACTCATGTAATTTATCCAGTTGGCAGCCCATTTCCTCTATTCAGTTAACTCAGGTTTTACTGTTTTGATATAAGAACAACAGTTACCTTTTCTAGTGTATTTCTAAATGAGTTCTAAAAGGAACAAGTTATTTCAACTTGTCTTCCACTAGAAATATGTGATTAGCAACCTACTGAAGCTACAAAGATAATTACGTTAATAACATTTATGGCAACTGCATTTGCTAATAGTGTTATTTTCACATTTGTTTTCATACCTATTACTTCATGTTTAAATTCATCATAGCAAGAGACTGAGCCCTATTTCCATATTTATTGCTACCCAGATATTTATACTATATGTTTATTTAAAAAACAGCAATGGGTGTAATCTTGAATGTGCAAAGGAAATGAAATATGATTACCAAAGATCTAACAAGGTTTTATTTTCCCCTTTCAGGAAATAGCTAACACAGTGGAGAGATGCACCTGCACTTGAGTCTTCTTAATATATGCTCTGCGAGCACCTGGGTGGCTCAGTGGGTTAAGCCTTTGCCTTTGGCTCAGGTCCTGGTTTCAGGGTCCTGGGATCAAGCCCCACATCGAGTTCTCTGCTCAGCGGGGAGCCTGCTTCCTCCTCTCCCTCTGCCTGCCTCTCTGCCTACTTGTAATCCCTCTCTGTCACATAAATAAATAAATAAAAATCTTTAAAAAAAATATATGCTCTGAAAAATCAATACAATAGATATTTGACCTTCCTCTTGTTCTTCTGAATAAGCAAGTCCATACTGAAATCAAAAGGTATAAAATCTTAAGTATCCTAACAAGCTGATTTACATCAGAGAGCGAATTTGTAACATATTTACCTGATAGGCAAAGAAGAATAATGACTTGTCTATTACTTTCCTTTACTCTTTTGTAGAACCCAATAAATCTGTCCCTTTCCTGGATTTTTATCTTTGTTTTATTCATTTTTTTTCCTGTTTATGCAAAATGTTACAGTGGAAAGAACATTGAGCTGGGAGTCAGAATTCCCTAGTGTACATCTGCACTATGTTTTGAACGAACTGTGTCACCTTGTTTGACTTAAATTTTGTGAGTCTCCATTTCTTTACCCTAAAAAGTACGTGAACTCTAAATTCTAAAGGTAATATAAAATTTGATAATATCTTATGGACAGATCGGACCATAGGTGGCTGAGGGATTTTGCCCTGAGATGCATTAGTAGGAAATGTGATGTTGGACCAGTCAACCAGGGATGACTCTCTGGGTTAACATGGAAGCAGGCTCTTCTTCAGGAGACAGAGGATTAAGACTGTGCTTCCTATAGCTCAAGGCGGTAACACTGGATGTCAGTTTTCACTTTGGAATCCTTGAGTGGAAGGGAAGATATCAAAGAGGGCTATTTTGTGTGTGTATCTCTGTCTGAGTGTATGTGTGTGTGTGGGGGGGTGGGCAAGGTAGGTGATCACTTGATTCCCTGGTGGTCTACTAGTTCTTGGCTAAGTGCTAAACATTGGGAAACAGGGGTAGCCAAAGCACGACACATTCCCTTCACTTGTTCAGAATGCAGTAGAAGTGACAGTCAAGTTAATGGGTAATTATGCTTTAGCGTATTAAGTCCTATTGCAGAGTAAGCAGTGGACTGTAGACTAAGGCAGCACAGGTGAGAGACGCGAGGCTCAGCCTGGGAGGGTGATTAAGGAAGATTTGTGTTAGGTGATAGTGATGCAAAACAGGGAAGGAAAGAGTACTGGAGGCGGATGGATCAAATTTTGCAAATGTCTGAACATGAGAAGAAGTGTTAAATAAAAAGATGGGGACAGATGATTAAAAATCTTATAAACCCTGATAATGGCATTGGACTTTATCCTAAGATAATGGGGACTCGAAGTTACATGTAATATTGGGTCTTTCCCCTTTAAGTCCAGAAAGGGCATTAAACTAGTTATGATAGCTCTGTGGAGTAAAATGGTAAAATGGTCCAGTAAAATGGTCCAGTTCCCTTCAGCCTCATTTTATTCTTCCCTTCAAAGTCTTATTTCCCTCTGGTTTATCTTCCAACTTCTGCCTCCTTGGCAGTGTTCATATTCTGGGACCCTCCCTTTGTTTTTCCTTGTGTAGTTGTCTGTCTTTCTCTGAAACAGAGTGAACCAATAAATTACTTTCACATGGTAATGGCTGAAAATGATTAGATGTGCTATCCTTTCAAGGGGATTTGGGTTTTAAAAACAATTAGGATTATAACAGTGATTTTTTAAAAAAAGTCTCCATTTTCCATGATCTCTATTAGTCATTGCCAATAAGCATATCTAAATTTTACAGGATTTAAATTGAAATTCAGTTAATTCTTTGAATCCTTTTTTGTTCATATAAAACTGAGAACGTATTCATTTTGTCTTGATAATAGCTTAACATCGTGGAAGAGTAGAATGTGGAATTCAAGAGAGAGGGCTGCCAGATACACCTGCATAGGATCATGAAGGAAATCTGGCCAGTGGCCTTCAGTTAAATGTACAAGTGTCTTTCTCTCTACCTTTGTGAAAGGTAGAATGAACACGAAATGAACTCTAGCAAGGCCACATGTATTGACAACCCTTGATTAACTTTCTTTCCCACCAGACCATACAATACAGACTCCCCAGACTCCTTTGGTAATTTGTTTGTGACAGTTAAACATAAGAGTATATAAGTCACCTAGCGCCATGCCTAACACATACCAGATGTTCAATAAACAGTAGTTCTTTTTTGTACGTAGTGATTTATAGGGACACATCAATACCTAGAGGCCTATATGACAGTGATTTGGAGGTTGGAAAGAACGGTGTTTGATTCTTGACCTCACTGCTGATGCTCAGACACATCCACCATGCTCCTGCCTTCCAGCCTCTGCTCTTGCTCTTTCTACTGCCTCTCGTCTCCTATCCCATGGCTTTGCTGGGCCAACTCCAACATCTTCTGGTGCTTGCTCAATGCTAAATTGCTCTGTGAGCTCTATCTGTACCCTTTTATTTAATGTTATTACTTACCTCCTTTTCCCTCAGCACTGTGGATCTGACATCACCTATCCTATTTTTTCATGAATATATAATTTCCTAATTACTGTTTGTCCTTCCTTCCTTCCTTCCTTCCTTCCTTCCTTCCTTCCTTCCTTCCTTCCTTCCTTCCTCTCTTCCTTCCTTCCTTCCTTCCTTCCTTCCTTCCTTCCTTCCTTCCTTCCTGTCTGCCTAATTCCCACCGCTAAAATGCAACCTTTTCGAAGGCAGAAATTTTTTTCTGTTTCATTCATGTATGACCTTCAGGTGTGCCAGACTGTTCTTGGCACAAAGGAATGAAACTATTCTTGAATGAATACCTACCACATAGGGTTGCTATGAAGATTAACCGAGACAATGAAGAGGCTGACACCCAGTGAAAGCTCAAGAAATGCTACAAAAGATACAAAAGCAAGATGTCTTTCTGGACAATTGGGATTTTTCCATGTTGTTATGTACTGAATGTTGGTGTACCTCCAGATTTACAGGTGGGAGCCCTGACCCGCAACGTGGCTGCATTTGAAGTAATTAAGGCTAAATTTAGTCATAAGGATGGGACCCTGATATGATATGATTAATATCTTTATAAGAAGTGACACCAGGGGTGCCTGGGTAGCTCAGTTGGTTGAGCATCTGACTCTTGATTTTGGCTCAGATTACGATATCAGGGTCCTGGGATCTAGCCCTGTATCAAGCCCCATGTCATGCTCCATGCTCAGCAGGGAATCTGCTTGGGATTCTCTCCCCTTGCCCCCAACAATCAATCAATCAATCTTTAAAAAAAAATAAAGTGACATTAGCGAACTCACTCTCTGCCCCAGCCTCCATGTCTGTGTGCACACACCAAAAAAAAAAAAAAAAGAAAAAGAAAAAAAAAAAGACGATGTGAGAACATAAAGAGAAGGGAACCATTCACAAGCCAAGAAGAGAGACTGTACCAGAAATATGAACCTCCATCTTGGACTTCCAGCCTGCAGAACAGTGAGAAATTTTTGTTGTTGTTGTTTAAGTTGTCCAGTCTGAGTATTTTGCCATTTTGCATATGGAAAAATGTGTTCAGGGAAATAAGAGCTTCATATAAGGTCACACAGTGAGATACGCTATGAATCTGGGGGTATTCGATATACAGGTATCTTTACGATATCACAATGCTTCTCAAATCTACTCTCACAGAAAATGTAACAATGTTAGAGTTTAAAAACCTTGTAAGCCCCATAATCATTTAGTAGGACAGATACGTTTCTTATTATGGGTATTGTATTTCTCAGCATAGCTCAGCTGAATGTTAAGTATAGTTGGCAGGTACACTGAAGGGCGGAAGAGCTGAAGAATTCTAGTAACTAGTTTTAGTAGTTAGAACTGAACTGTTTGCTTTGATCTGACTACCTAGTAGTTAGAGATTATAATTTTCAAAAGCATACTGACATATCTCACTTTTTACATATACATAATATTTCAACAAAACCTTCTTTCTATTTTATCTCAGTAGTGTCAGTAGCAGGTGTCTCTTTCCCCACCCCATCACATCATTGTTCTCATCACTATGTGGTTGCTATTTGTTTTTTGTTTGTTTATTTTTGTGGTTTCAAGTCCCTAAGTTTTGAGGTGCATTTTATTTTATTTTTTATTAACATATAATGTATTATTTGCCCCAGGGGTACAGTTCTGTGAATCATCAGACTTACATATTTCACAGCACTCACCACTGCACAAACCTTTCCCAATGTCCATCACCCAGCCACCCTATCCCTCCCACCTCCCAGTAACCCTCGGTTTGATTCATGAGATTGAGTCTCTTATGATTTGTCTCCTTCCCGATCCCATCTTGTTTCATTTTTTTCCCTCCCTACCCCCCATGATCCCCCGCCCTGCCCCTCAAAATCCTCATATCAGAGAGATCATATGATAATTGTCTTTCTCTGACTGACTTATTTCGTTTAGCATAATACCCTCTAGTTCCATCCACATCATTGCAAATGGCAAGATATTGTTTCTTTTGATGGCTGCATAGTATTCCATCGTATATATATAACACATCTTCTTTATCCATTCATTTGTTGATGGACATCTAGGTTCTTTCCATAGTTTGGCTATTGTGGACATTGTTGCTATAAACATTTGGGTGCATGTGCCCCTTTGGATCACTATATTTGTATCTTTAGGGTAAATACCCTGTAGTGTGATTGTTGGGTCATAGGGTAGCTATATTTTCAACTTTTTGAGGAAGCTCCATACTGTTTTCCAGAGTGGCTGCACCATCTTGCTTTGATTGGTTATCAGTGTCTCCTATGGGTGGCAGAATGGCAGCATGAAAGCTATGGATTTGCCATGTATGGGGTACAACTTTAAATATCAAAGACTCTTTCTGGAACACAGGCCTGGCATGTAGCCATAACAAGTACCCTACCAGCCCAGAAAAAACAATGTAGGCTACTTTAGTGCCATAGAAAAACATGCTTCTGGTTCATTTGCAAGATGGCTGCTTTGGGGGATGATTCACATGAAATGAATGGGTATATTTCAATCATTTCAAAGTGAAAGACATTTTTAAGAGTATTTCATCTGTCAATTCAGTGCAATAGGCACTGTTAGGTATTAAATTAGAGCAATCTGAAAAATTAAGTTCCATGACAAATATTTCAAATTTTAAAACATTTTGTCAATGCAAGGACAGTTATTTCACCCTGAATTAATGGGCATCAATGAACCAAGCAGACCACAGCCAAACACAGACCAATGGAGCTCAATATCGCCCTAATTATGCCTGCCTAGGATTTATACCAGATCTCAGACACTGGAAACTACCCTGGGTGGTTCAGTTGGTTAAGCATCTGTCTTTGGCTCAGGTCATGATGTCAGGGTCCTGGGAATGATCACTGCATCAGGGGAGTCTTCTCCTCCCTCTCCCCACCCCCTGCTCATGCTATCTCTCTCTCACTAATAAATAAATAAAATCTTAAAGAAATAAATTGATAAGGCATATTTGCTCTATGTATGGTATGTGGGGGTCACACCCTAAGGTGACTGCTAATTATTCATGTCCTTGTGCAATCTTTTCTGTTTGTACATGAGCAGTATCTATAACCTAGTTTTAAAAAAAAGAATATGGCAAAAGGGATGGGGCTGCCACTCCCATGATTATGTTTCATTATATAAGATTCTATCTTGGTAGACAGAGAGAGATTTTCTTATTGGCCTTGAAGAAGCACACTGTCATGTGTGAATGCCTATGGAGAGGACCACGTGATAAGGAATTATAAGGGATCATTATATCTAAGGATGGCTTCCATTGGCATCCAGTAAGAAGCTAGGTCCCTCAATCAGACAGCTACAAGGAAATAAATTCTACCAACTGCCTGAATAAGCTTGAAACTGGATGCTTTCCTAGTTGAGCCTACAGATGAGAACACAGCCCAGCTGACTTTGATGGTAGCCTGGTAGACAGTGACCAGAGGACCCAGCTAAGCCATGCTTGAACTCCTGACATACAAAAGCTCTGAATTAATATATGTGTGCTAAGTTGCTATATTTGTAATTTGTTATGCAGAAATAGAAAAATAATATAAAGTGGTAGAGAATTTATAATGAAGACCTTACACTTGAATAGTATGATTGTAAGGTTATTAATGTGATTATAAAGTTCCACCCAAATGTCATGAGTATGATAAAACCTGTTAAAAGACAGAAGCAGAAAATGTAGGGAGAATACAACTTATATCCATGTGAATATACCCTGGACCGTGGTTCTTAACTTTTTGTGTTTGCTAAACACTTTTAAACACGACAGTTAAACTGTTCCTGCCTCTGCGGTTATCCACTGGGGCGCTCTCCAAAACCTTGTCACTGTCTGAGTAGAAACATTTGTTGCCCTGACTATGTTCTTTTATGTACATAGAAGGTAGCTCTCCCATGTCTCAGTAAACACATTTGGCCTTTGGTATCTGACTTAACAGAATGCCACACTTCTTACTTTTACTTACAGCAAGATGTACTCTGTTCTACCATTCCACATCATCTACAAACTTTATAATCTGACACCCTTTTCTCATAACCTTTGCCTTTGAGTAGATCACCTCTATTTCAGCAGGAATTATACTTATTTCTTGACCATATTTAGATTCTTTGAAGGGACTGTGGTAGAGTTGTGCACCACAGCAGAAGGTTGAAACTACTGTCCTTTGGCTTTGCTACCGTTGGAGAGATTTTATGGTCATTGATATTTTTATTAATGCAGATGGGGAACATTTTAAAGCTCATTACCTCTAATGTTAAGAGGTTGGATGGTAAATTTGTAGTAAAGGGATAAGAAAAGGATTGATGACCACAATGTAGATTTGATAGAAGATTTCCTTTTTCTTTTAAAGAGCTGGAGTCAGATGTGAGGGCACTTGATATATGGTGACATGGCAGGGACAGCTACAGGGCTTTTGTGATTGTGCTCTTGTATGGCTCACATGAAACTAATCAAGTCAGCTCAAAGACCCAGTGGTGGAAACTGCAGAAACAACATGGATGTCATTCTTGGATCCTAGTGACAGTCGTAGTTAAGAGGCTCCAGGAACACAACCAAGTCAAAGGAGGTCCCTCAATGGGCTGTGGCAGGCAAATCTATGCTGCCTGCTCAGAGAACAGTTTGTGCTTAGAGCCACTCAGGTTAGGATGGCAGCCAACCTGTCCTACTGGTTATTAAAATAAAGGCCTACCAAGCAATTTTCCCCTGCCTCAACCTGGTGAGCCTGGCAAGAGAAACTTGGTTGTACAGTAAAGATCCTTACAGAAAAATGCATAGGTAGACTAAGGGAATATATGGACTCCACGGCTGGGAAGAGCTACTCTTTTCTTTTTATTTAGTCATACACAAATGAGACTCATGTTTGGTTATTTATCTTTTCCTTGTCCCTTCATCTCAAGTTTATCCTATAATATATGACTCTTTATAAAAAACTGGTCAAGTATGCACTAAAAATGAGTTTTCTATCCAGTGGATTAAATTTCCTTCTGTGATGACCAAGTTAACCCAGATTATATGATGATGATGGTGTAATGATGATGATGATGGTTACCATGGCCATGGGTCATCATCACCACCAACTATTGAATCATTCTCTCAGCAGCAAGCACTTAGTTCAAACACAAAAACAAATCCATTAGTGCTGTTTCACTGGCTTCCTTTCCAAAATATGTGTTATCAGGAAATGAGGCCTCATCCTGGGGGAATGCACACATACTTGCTTTATGCCAGAAAGTCTTTCCTGTAAGGAATAATTCTTGGAATAATTTTTTAAATTAACATATATATTTTTAAAAAGTTATCAAGGCAAAATTCACATAACTAAACAATACCATCTTAACCATTTTAAAGGGTAAAATTCGGGCGCCTGGGTGGCTCAGTGGGTTAAAGCCTCTGCTTTCGGCTCAGGTCATGATCTCAGGGTCCTGGGATCGAGGCCCGCATCGGGCTCCCTGCTCGGCGGGGAGCCTGCTTCCCCCTCTCTCTCTCTGCCTGCCTCTCTGCCTCCTTGTGATCTCTCTCCCACTGTGAAATAAATAAATAAAATCTTTAAAAAAAAAAATAAAGGGTAAAATTCAGTGGATTTTAGTGCATTCACAATGTATAACTATCACCACTATTCATGTTTCAGAATATTTTCATGATCCTAAAAGGAGAACTTGTGTCCCCACTAAGCACCACTGCTCACTCCCTTCTCTCCACAGTCCCTGGCAACCACAGGTATGGTTCCTGTTTCTAAAGATTTACCTATGCTGGAAAGTTCATACAAATGGATAATATAATATGTGGCCTTTTATATCTGGCTCTTTCATAAAGTCTAATGTTTTCAAAGTTCATCTATATTGTAGCATGGATTAGTACTTCATTCCCTTTTTAATGACTGAATAATATTCTACTGTATGGATATATCACATTTTGTTTACCTGTTCATCCATTGATTGACATTTGAGTATTTTGACCTCTTGACTAATATGAATATTGCTACTATAAAATTCATGTGAGTTTGGGTTTGAATATAAGCTTTCGATTCTTTTGGGTCTTGGGATGATTTTATGGCTTGATTTTGAATTTTTTGCTCCAGTCAAGACTGATTCTAACAACACCATAATTTCTGGATGTTCTATTTCTGACAGCTCGGAGGAGGAGGTGTTTGATTTTCAAGGATGAAGGTGAACAAGGGAAATGCAAGTACAAGTGGGGAAGTCAGGGAGGGAGAAGCATGTGGGCTAAGGAAACTGGGTCCTCTCTGAAGTAAATATAATTTTCCATCAGCTGCCATATATTGGTAGTGGTGGGGATTATATCCATTTGCATATGATGATTAGTCTGGCGGTCTATGTTCATCTGTGTTTCCAAGAATATGTTTAGTTTCTATCCAGTTACCCAATGGTTAGTAATCCATCAGTAGTCTGAAATGGTTAGGGCTAATTATCACAAATCAGGATATTTGGGCACTATAGGCCAGGTTTCATTAACAAATATTTTGTGTTTAATGACAGTCTTTGTTTCTATGTATTTTAAAGTACAAGAAGACCCAAATTTATTTTTCCTAGCAGATAATAAAAAGAGTAATTATCATCATTATCTGTAAAATGGAATTAATAATAGGCTTGCTATAAGGATTAAGTAACTTAACACATTTAAATTGCTTCAGACATTGCCCTTAATGTGAGTCAACTATTATCATCATTATTATTAGTTACTCAATACACATCAACAAAAGTGATATTAAAAAAATAAATCAAACCATGCCATCCATCTGCTTACTAGCCTTCAATATCTTTCCACTTTACTATTCAGTAAAGAATTTGCATGTACTAAGACCTTGCCTGAATGATTTACCTTCTAACTTTCCAAATGTTTCTGGACTATTTTTATTCTTGTTTATTCCATATCAACCACACTTTCTTTCCTAGAATTGATCAAGAGCTCCCTGCTGCAGAGACTTGGCACCTGTTTTTCTCTTAGCTGGGAATGTTTATATATTATATTTCTTTCAGCTTCTTGCTCCTCTTTTGTGGAACCTTGCTTGAGTGCTACTTTCTTACTGATGTCTTCCTTGCCAAAGATTCCCCATTTTTTATCTTTCTACTCCTTTTGGTTAGGTCAAATGATAGCCTAATTAAAACCTGAAGCTATTTTATTTAATTACCCACTGACTATAGTTTTGTTCCTCCCCAAGAGTAACTTTAAAATACTAATTTCTAGCACAATGTTTAGATATTCATGGCAATATTTATTAAATATTTTCCAAATAAATATAATCTCCAAATAGTTTTCATTTCCACTTCTGGAAATTAGAGTTAGCTAGGCTTTTTAAAGTATGATCATTTTAAGATTTATTTATTTGTTTGTTTGTTTGTTTGTTTGTTTATTTAACAGAGAGAGGAGAGAGAGAGAGAGAGAGAGAGAGAGTGTGCACACAAGCAGGGAGAGCAGCAGGTAGAGGGAGAAGCAGACTCCCCACTGAGCAGGGAGCCTGATATGGGACTTGATTCCCAGGACCCTGGGATCCTGACCTGAGCCAAAGGCAGATGTTTAACCACCTGAGGCACTCAGGCACCCATGTATGATCATTTTATACACTATCATGATAGGTATCATCAATTCTCATATTATAATACCATTTAAAAATTATTTATTGGGAGGGAAATCAGCAAGATGGCGGAGAAGTGGGAGTCCCTGTTTCCATGGGTCCCCTGAAGTGAGCTAAATATCTATCAGAACACTCTGAGCACTCATGAAATCAGTCTGAGAAGTAAGATTACACATTTCTCGATCTCTATGGGGGCAGAAGATCATCAGCAGTAAGGGGCACCTTGGATGGATCGTAATTAACATATTCAGCTATTTATCCCCTCAACCACCTCTCATCAAAATGACTAGGAGGAGGAACACCCAGCAGAAGAAAAATTCAGAGACTATGACCTCTGCCACAGAACTACTGGATATGGACATAAACAATATGTCAGAAATGGAATTCAGGGTAAAAATTGTCCAGGCAATGGCTAGGTTAGATAAGGCCAGTAGTGGCGACATAGAATGTCTAGGGGCAGAAATGAGAGCTGATCTGGCGGAAGTAAAAAATACTATCAAGGAGATCCAATCTAATCTAAATACTCTAATAGCTAGGATAACTGAGGCAGAAGATCAAATTAATGATCTAGAAGACAGGCTGATCAAAAAGCAGGATCAGGAGGGGGAGGCATGGAACAAACAACTTAGAGGCCATGAAAACAGAATTAGGGAAATACATGACACCATGAAATGTTCCAATGTCAGAATTATTGGGATCCCTGAGGGGGTGGAGAAAGAGAGAAGACTCGAAGAGGCAGTTGACCAAATACTGGATGAAAATTTCCCTAATCTGGGGAATGGAACAAGTGTTCATGTCCTCGAGGCAGAGAGGACACCCCCAAGATCAATGAGTCTAGAAAGACCCCAGACACTTAATTGCGAGATTCACGGATCATAAATTCAGGGATGGAGAACCATCTTTCATGTCAATGGGCCTCAAAAGAAAGCTGGGGTAGCGACTCTCATATCAGATAAATTATATTTTAAGCTAAAGAAGGTAGTCAGAGATACAGAAGGACACTACATCATTTTTAAAGGGTCTATCCAACAAGAAGATCTAACACTTGTAAATATTTATGCCCCCAACATGGGAGCAGCCAACTACATAAGCCAACTGTTAAACAAAATAAAGAGTCATATTGATATGAATACATTAATTGTAGGAGATCTTAACACACCACTCTCAGCAATAGACAGATCATCTAAACAGAAAATCAACAAAGAAACAAGAGCTTTGAATGACACATTGGATCAGATGGACCTCAGATATATACAGAACATTCCACCCTAAAACAACAGAATACTCATTCTTCTCAAGTGCACATGGAATGTTCTCCAGAATAGACTACATACTCGGTCACAAATCAGGGCTCAACTGATACCAAAAGATTGAGATTATCCCCTGTATGTTCTCAGACCACAATGCTTTGAAACTGGAACTCAACCACAAGAAAAAGTTTGGAAGGAATTCAAACACTTAGAAGCTAAAGACCATCCTGCTCAAGAATGTTTGGATCAACCAGGAAATCAAAGAAGAACTTAAACAATTCATGGAAAGCAATGAGAATGAAGACATATTGGTCCCAAACCTATGGGATATGGCAAAGGCGGTCCTAAGGGGGAAATACATAGCCATCCAAGCCTCACTCAAAAAAATTGAAAGATACCGAATACACCAACTCTCTTTACACCTTAAGGAACTAGAAAATCAACAACAAATTAATCCAACCCCACACACAAGAAGGGAAATAATTAAGATTAGAGCAGAGATCAATGATTTAGAAACTAGAGATACAGTAGCACACATCAACAAAACTAGAAGCTTGTTCTTTGGAAGAATTAATAAGATCAATAAACCACTGGCCAAACTAATCCAAAAGAGAAGAGAGAGGACTCAAATTAATAAAATTATGAACGAAAGGGTAGAGATCACGACTAAGACCAGGGAAACAGAAACAATCATCAGAAACTATTATCAACAGCTATATGCCAATAAGTTAAGCAAACTAGAAGAAATGGATACATTCCTGGAAACCTATAAACTTCCAAAACTGAAACAGGAAGAAATTGACAACCCGAGTAGACCAATATCTAGCAACAAGATTGAAGTGGGGATCAAAAACCTCCCAAAAAACAAGAGTCTAGGACCTGACGGATTCCCTGGGGAATACTACCAAACATTCAAAGAAGAAATATACCTATTCTCCTGAAGTTGTTTCAGAAAATAGAAACAGAGGAAACACTTCCAGACTCTTTTTATGAAGTCAGAATTACTTTGATCCCCAAACCAGGCAAAGACCCATCAAAAAGGAGAATTTCAGACCAATATCCCTGATGAATATGGATGCCAAGATTTTTAATAAGACCCTAGCTAATAGGGTCCAACAGTGCATTAAAAAGATTATCCACCATGACCAGGTGGAATTTATCCCTGGGATGCAAGCATCATTCAACATTCGCAAATCAATCAATGTGATAGAACAAATCAATAAGAGAAGAGAGAAGAACCACATGGTCCTCTCAATTGATGCAGAAAAAGCATTTGATAAAATACAGCATCCATTCCTGATTAAAACTCTTCAAAGTATAGGGATAGAGGGAATACTCCTCAACTTCATAAAATCTATCTATGAGAAACCCACAGCAAATATCATTCTCAATGGGGAAAAACTGACAGCCTTCCCATTGAGATCAGGAAGGCCCTCCGACAAGGATGCCCACTCTCACCACTGTTGTTCAACATAGTACTAGAAGTCCTAGCAACAGAAATGAGACAACAAAAAGAAATAAAACGTATTCAAATTGGCAAAGAAGAAGTCAAACTCTCTCTTCGCAAATGACATGACACTTTATAGGGAAAACCCAAAAGACTCCACCCCCAAACTACTAGAACTCATACAGCAATTCAGTAAGGTGGCAGGATACAAAATCAATCCACAGAAATCAGTTGCTTTCTTATACACTAACAATGAAAATTTAGAAAGGGAAATTAGAGAATTGATTCCATTTACTATAGCACCAAGAACCATAAGACTCCTTGGAATAGACCTAACCAAAGAGGTAAAGGATCTGTACTCGAAGAACTATAGAACACTCATGAAAAAAATTGAAGAAGATACAAAAAGATGGAAAAGCACTCTATGCTCATGGATTGGAAGAATAAACATTGTTAAAATGTCTATACTGCACAGAGCAATCTATACTTTCAATGCCATCACAATCAAAATACCACCAGCATTTTTCAAAGTGCTAGAACAAACAATCCTAAAATTTGTATGGAAACAGAAAAGATCACAAATCGCTAAGGAAATGTTGAAAAAGAAAAACAAAGCTGGGGGCATCATGTTGCCTGATTTCAAGCTTTACTCCAAAGCTGTGATCACCAAGATAGCATGGTATTGGCACAAAAACAGACACATAGACCAATGGAACAGAGTGGGGAGTCCAGATATGGACCCTCAACTCTATAGTCAAATAATCTTTGACAAAGCATGAAAAAATATCCAATGGAAAATAGACAATCTCTTCAATAAATGATGCTGGGAAAATTGGACAGCTGTGTATAGAAGAATGAAACTCGACCATTCTCTCACACCATACACAAAGATAAACTCAAAATGAATGAAAGACCTCAATGTGAGGCAGGAATCTATCAAAATCCTAGAGGAGAATATAGGCAGTAACCTCTTTGACATTGGCTACGGCAACTTCTTTCAAGACACGTCTCCAAAGGCAAAGGAAACAAAAGGGGAAATAAACTTTTGGGATTTCATCAAGATAAAAAGCTTCTGCACAGCAAAGGAAACAGTCAACAAAACAAAGAGGCAACCCACGGAATGGGAGAAGATATTCGCAAACGACACTACAGACAAGGGCTGATATCCAATATCTATAAATAACTCCTCAACCTCAATGTCCAAAAAACAGATAATCATGTCAAAAAATGGGCAGAAGACATGAGCAGACACTTCTCCAAAGAAGACATACAAATGGCTAGCAGACACATGAAAAAATGTTCATCACTAGCCATCAGGGAAACTCAAATCAAAACCACACTGAGATACCACCTTACACTGGTTAGAATAGCCAAAATCAACAGGACAGGAAACAAGTGTTGGATAGGATGTGGAGAAAGGGGAACCCTCTTACACTGTTGGTGGGAATGCAAGCTGGTGCAGCCACTTTGGAAAACAGTGTGGAGAATCCTCAAAAAATTAAAAATAGAGCTACCCTATGACCCTGCAATTGCACTAATGGGTATTTACCCCAAAGATATAGATGTAGTGAAGAGAAGGGCCATCTGTAACCAATGTTCATAGCAGCAATGTCCACAATTGCCAAACTGTGGAAAGAGCCAGGATGCCCTTCAACAGACAAATGAATAAAGAAGATGTAGTCCATATATACAATGGAATATTACTCAGCCATCAGAAAGGATGAATACCCAACTTTTATATCAACATGAATGGGTCTGGAGGAGATTATGCTGAGTGAAATGAGTCAAGCAGAGAAAGTCAATTATCATATGGTTTCACTTACTTATGGAACATAAGGAATAAAATGGAGGATTCTAGGAGAAGGAAAGGAAAAGTGAATTGGGGTAAATCAGAAGGGAAAGCAAACCATGAGAGACGGTAGACTCTGAGAAACAAATTGAGGGCTATGGAGGGGACGGGGGCAGGGGGAGATGTGTGAGCCTGGTGGTGGGTATTAAGGAGGGCACGTATTGCATGGAGCACTGGGTGTGGTACATAAACAATGAATCTTGGATCACTGAAAAAATAAAAATAAATAAATAAATAGATCATTTAATTATTTAATTTTTATTTATTTATTCTTTTGCATATTTTATTCCTCTTCATTCCTGAATGGATTTGAGATAACAAATTCTGTCCAGTCTTGGTTTTGGCCTGACTTCACCTAAGGCATGTTTTAACTTTGCATTCATTTTATTTTATTTTAATTTTTTTAAATTAAAAATATTTTATTTATTTATTTGAGAGAGACACAGATAGTGAGGGAGAGAGCACAAGCAGAGAGGAGAAGGGAGAAGCAGGCTCCCTGCTGATCAGGGAGCCCAACTTGGGACTCAATCCCAGGACTCTGGGATCATGACCTGAGTTGAAGGCAGAAGCTTAACTGACTGAGCCATCCAGGCACCCCTATGCTTTTAAATTTTTTATTTACATTCAATTAGCCAACATATAGTACATAATTAGTTTTAGATGTAGTGATCAATAATTCATCAGTTGTGCATAACACCCAGTGCTTATCACATCATGTGCCTTACTTAAGTGCATTCATTTTATATAGTAATTCAATTTTAAGTAGAGTCAAGGAAAGAGGAAATGAAAAGTGGAAAGATCTAAATTCTGCACCACGAATAATTTTCACTTTCTTTTGGTAGCTGAATTTCAATTTCCTTTGGAGAATCATCCCATTCCTACTGTCCATGTATGTGCTTCATGACTTGAGCCTGTTACTTTTTTTTCTCCAGCCATAAATCATGGTCTTCTGGTCACAGCAATCTTAATTTAGGAACTAGAAAAATTTATTCTGTAAAGGGCCAGATAGTAAATATTTTGGCCTTATAGGCAACAGTCTTTGTCCAAATACTGAACTCTGCTATTATATGATAAAAACAAACTAGACAATATATAAACAAATGGGCATGGATATGTTCCAAGAAAACATTACTAACAGTTAATTGGGAGAGGAGGAGACTTGGTATGTGGGTTGTAGTTTCCTTACCCCTAGCTTATAACATTGCTCCTTCAAAGTGTGATTGTTATAGGTCTGTACCAAGGTAAGTACAAAAATCAAGAGTAAGTGTTTAGAAACATTTACACCAATCTGACAGAGTAATCTTATGTCTGTGAAATATAATAATTTGGGCTTGTATTCTATAAGTCTATTTTTTTGTTTTCATTTTTATGTTAATTCATTTTTAATTGTATTTCACAAGGTTATTGGACCATGACAGCTTGTATTAAAAAAAAAAAGACAATTAAAAAGTCCTTCATGATGGAAGGCTTGAGAAGCACTGGCTTAGGGCACAAGAAGATTTAAGCCAAACTTATCAGCCCAAACCAAGCTGATTTCAAGACTTTTATGAAGAGACTCAGGCACTCAGACCCAGAAAAATGTGAGGGTGGAGATGCGGCCACCTGAAAGAAACTAGGAAGAAAGGCAGCAAACTGGAAGACACAACCAAGAGGTGGATAGAAATTGAGCATGATGACATCATTTGAGACTATACCTTGATGAAACCTGCAGTTTACTTGTTACCTGTCCTTGTGTTTTGTCTGCTCCCCAAGCTAGTAAATTTCACCATGGGACTTTACTTGTATCTAAGCTAAAAAATCCCTTCTGGTCCTTCAAAGAAAAAAAAGCCAGTTAAAACTAGGCTTTCTGTCACTTGTCACCAAGAGAATCCTGACAAATATTAATTTTCTAACCTTTCACTTCCATTTACTAACTGTGATAATCACTTCCCTTACTCATATATTCATTTCCCCGACTACGAAAATAATGAGGTTTTGCCAAATACTCTCTTAGTTCTATTAGAATTTTAAAATGTATGACTACACATGCATTTTTATGGTAAATTAAAGGTGTTTGTGTTCTAAATTTAAAATATGAATTCAAGAATTTAGTTTGTAGTGTGTATTCTAAGAAAAAAAGAACTCCCAAACAATAAACAAAAAACAAAAAGCAAAAGTAGCGAGGATTCAAGTTTTAGTTAAGCCATGTCATTGCCAAAACACATTTAAAATAATCTGAATGCTTCAATAAACAGTAGGGTTTTTTTTTTTTTGAATTAACATATAAAGAGTTTTCATGGAAAATACTGCCCCAGATAATTGTTATTCCTATCAGTTTGGCCCTGACAAATAAAATGAGTTGCTTAGTATAAATAAAAATTCTGCCTGGATCTCAAAAGGTAGTTTAATACCCAGGCTGTTTATGAGAGTTGAGAGATAATGTATCTCTTCGATAATTTCTATAGTTCCATTTTAATGACAAATTGACTATTTTGACTTCTATCAGGATAAAGGGAAAAGTCTGTTGCAAAAGTAAGAGAGAGAAAATTTACTTCTAGGCTCTAGCCAATACATGTCAAAAATCCCGTTTGCTGGAGACAGGCTTTCAAGGCTCTATTTCCCAGCAAGTGTTAAAAAAATATCTCTTACACTCATGAAAGTCCCTGAAGACTGTTTCAAAGTCAATCACCCTGGCAGCCAATCTTCCAGACATAGGCACTACTTCAAATGTTTCCTTCTACATGGTGGCCACTAAAATAGATTTGCTAAAAAAAAAAAAAAAAAAAAAAAAAAAAACANTTTGGAGGCATTTTTATGATCCAAAATAGGCTTTTAAAAATCTTCTACTTGAATCAGCTTTCGAAAGAAAACGATCTTTGCATCCTCAAGCCGTCTTGCATTTCCAGTGACATCTTGGTCTGTTAACTACCACATTTTCAATCAGGGGTCACCTTGGCCTTGTTTTCTTAAAATAATAAACTCTGCTTCTCTGCTAGAGAGAGACACAGTGATTTGGGCCCATCTAGCCACCATGTGCTTTCCTAATTTGGTATTTGCATTTTGCACAGATGCAGCACTGTTCTTTGCCCATTTATCCTTTTGATTTATAACCCAACACTTGTAGATTATAAGCATCTATAAGAGTGGGGACATTCACTAAGTTGTCTGTGACTCCCAGTGCCTGGTTCAATACATATGTGTGGAATGGATGATTATAAAATAATAAAATTATTATTATTAAGGACTCTCTCCATTCCAGGTGCAATCATGAATACTTTCCCTATTTCTACTCCTCACTGCAACTCCATGAAGTAGACAGTACTCTTAGCCCCATTTTACAGACGGGAAAAGGGGCCACAGAGAAGTATTTTTCAAAGGTCATACAACAACAAGTAAGTGCTGAGCCAGGATTTAAACTGTGATTCAGAATCTCTAAACTATTTCACAATACCTAGGATTGATCTTTAAGCCACTGCTGGTAAAGAACATACTTAACTACCAAGCAAGAGATTAGTAATCAGAATCACTCATAGGTGATGCTCTCTACAGTATCATCAGATTCAAGTGGATCCTTTGAAAAATTCCATAGTTCACTACCAGTGAGGGATAATTATCCAATGGCAGGTGACTGCCAAGTATTTCTCTACATCCAGGCCACCACTCTGTAGCCTTTCTCCTGGGCTAGTTATTTCCTCTAACACACATACCCTTCCCATTCTTTCTATACACAACAGTTACAGCCACCTAAACAATAAAATAAAATAAAATAAAATAAACACACCATATGGCCTCTGTCATTTCCTTTTTTAAAATCTTCACTGTAATTCCACACACCCTTAGGGAAAAAGTCAAAATCCTCATCTGAGTGTGGAAAGTCCTTAGTGAGTGGTCTGCTCATTTTTCCAGGCTCTTCTCAAGCTTTTTTCACTATATGCAGCCATACTCTGTCTACTTTCATTTCCTGGGGGAAGCGTGCTCTTTCCTAGCTGAAGACATTTGCTCAGGTTGAGCCTTCTGCTGGACACACTACCACTCCACACTTCCACCCACCCAACTATGTCACTTTGACTTGCTTGTACATTTCCACTCATCCTTCTTTTTGGTGTCATCTTATCCAGAAAGGACCTTCTTGATACCTCCTAATCCCAGATCATATTAGATTCCTCTAATTTATACGAGCATAGCCTTGTCTTACTTTCCTTTCTTTTTAAACCCTCATAATACCCTTATAATTACTTTTTTTAAAAATATTATTTATTTATTTATTTGACAGAGAGAGAGAGAGAGAGAGATCACAAGAAGGCAGAGAGGCAGGCAGAGAGAGAGAGGAGGAAGCAGGCTCCCTGCTGAGCAGAGAGCCCGATGCAGGCCTCGATCCCAGGACCCTGAGATCATGACCTGAGCGGAAGGCAGAGGCTTTAACCCACTGAGCCACCCAGGCACCCTACCCTTATAATTACTTATTTAATATCTGTCTGTCTTTCTTGCCAAATCCCCTGTACCCATCATAATAAGGTCTGTCTTATGGCTGACTCAATAAACAGTTGTTGAATGAATTAGTGGACATATGTTAAATCATTAAAATGTTGTTACTTCTATGAACTGTTACCTTGGAGATGATAAAGGGTATAAAACATATCTTGAAAGATTGAGTAATTGATAGAGCACTTAACAGTTTACCCAAGAACATTGACAATCAGAAAAAAAGAGGTATGATAATAAAAGCTAATATAGGCCAAGTAGTTTTTTTTTTTTTTAAGATTTTATTTATTTATTTGACACAGAGAGAGAGATCACAAGTAGGCAGAGAGGCAGGCAGAGAGAGAGGAGGAAGCAGGCTCCCTGGCGAGCAGAGAGCCTGATGTGGGCCTCGATCCCAGGACGCTGAGATCATGTCCTGAGCCGAAAGCAGAGGCTTTAACCCACTGAGCCACCCAGGTGCCCTAGGCCAAGTAGTTTTGTAGAAGACACTGTACAAAGTGGCCATTTTGGTTTTGTTTTTACATTGGGTTTTTCATGAAGACCAAGTTAGAAATCTCTCTCTCTTTCCTCCTAAAAGCTGGTGAGAAACAACAACAATATTAACAGTAGTGATAGTGTTGATGGTGATAACAGTAAAGATAATTATGATGCTGCTGATGTCCCTGTGTTACTATGTGCCATGTTCTTTACATGCATCATAATCATATGTGTACTTCAGGATTACCCCATGAAATAGATAATGTTATTACCCATAACATATTGATGAAGAAACTGAATCACAGAAACAGTAAATAATTCTCTACCTTTACAAAGATAATAAGGACAAAGTCAGGACACACATCAATACAGTCTTAACATTCAGAAAGCATGCGCTCAGCCATTGTGCTTGACAACATCTCTTTTAGTTATCTATTGCTTAAAATTTAGCAGCTGAAAACAGTGATATAAGATCTCAGTTTTATGGGTTGAATGGACTCAGATGTGAAGTTCTTGCTTGGGATCTTCCATGAAATTGCAATTAGTTGTCATTTGGGGTCTTTAGTCGTCTTTAGGTTTGACTGGTTTGGATATCCAAGATAGCGTACTTGGGCGACCAACAACAGATGCTGCTGATGGCTAGGAGCTTTTTGAGACTATTGACTGGAGGAGTGCTCCATGAGGCTTGGGTGTTTCACAGCCCTAAATCTGAATTTTGATAGGATTACCCCAGCAGGATATTCCACATTACCAGAGGAAGTTGTAAAACTTCATGTGATCTGGAAATTCAGAACCTAACTTCTCTCGCATTCTGTCAGTCAAGCAAACACTAAGAATATCCAGGTTGGTAGGGGAAAGGATTAAACTCAGTCACTCGACATGGAGAGAAGCATATACACACACACAGAGAAGAAACTGATGAAGGCCATCTTGGAAACTATCTACCTTAACATCCTATCTTTTTCCTTAATTTATTCATACCTGCTACTCTTTAACCTTGTACATGCAGACTAAGAAGCTAGGCCTTGCTATATATATTCCTTCCAATTCTTAGAGGAGGACAACTTCAGGCGTCTCTTAGACAAAACACAGACACAGTGGTATCTGATTTTGAGAAGATTTAATGTTTGTCTTTTTTTTTTTTTTTTGCTTGAGGAAAAGAAGGTTCACTATCATTCTATTTCAAGAGGCAAGTGGGAAAATCTTAGAGAACAAACAGGAGCACTTCAAAGGAAGCCTCTTAAATCATTGTCCGTAGAGATCACTTTTCCCTTTAAGCCTGTGAGGGAAGTTTGGAGTTGCCTAACTTACTTTGATGTAAATTCCTTCCTGGGTTTCCTTTCTTTCTTGATCCACTTGGGAGCCAGGGGAGCATGTATCTTTCTGTACCCTCACAATCAACCCTGAGCTGCTTTAGATATTTGTCCTCAGGCTATGCCTGTAGCAGAGTAGACTGTGGATGGGATTGAAACAGTGCCCCCTGATCCAAAAATGATGGAAAATGGTAGTTGGTAAAAAAGTTGAAAAATTCAGTTAACACAATAAATGACCAAAAAAGCCCCAACAATAAATTGACAAGTTGTTACATATACCTTATATACATTTCAATGTAACTTAAAATAGCTAAAGGTATACTTATTTGCCAATTAAAGAATTTAAGGCCAAGGACTTTTCTTAAAGTCAGAGGCCAGATTTTGAGGTTCCAAGTAGTCATCCTCGCATAAACTATATTTATTATGCATCATCTTTAATGCCATTTCGTATTATTTAAAGTGAGAACTTAAGGCAGAGCACAGAATACTTCCTAAGAATATTTTTAGGCAATTTTTCCCACCTGCAAAGGGTAATGTTTCTTTTTCATTTAAACTTTTTAAAGCATTTAACTCTTTTCTTTTCCATCTCATATTTGAATAGTATATATAGTATTTAATTAAGTTATATATTTCAATAGAAAATACCATATGGATGAACAAATTTGGAAATGCTGAATCTTGCTAAGTATACAACTCAATTTAGTGAGAACACCAGTATTCCAATGAACCAGAAAATGGCCTACCAGCCAGCCAAAAGTCTCACTGCATTGTTGGCCTCTACTGGGATTTTTACAGAGAATGGGGAGTATGAGTTCACCTGGTGTGCTGGTTAGAGGTCAGTTAAGCGAGTTTCTGCTGTGTTCCTTTGTTTTTCACACTGGCTATCACTTAAGCTCACTGAAAACTACATCGTTCACAATCCAGAGGAGAATCAACATGATCTTTTTGGAAGGTCCTATGGAATCCAAGCCCAGTTTAAATATCATTTTTAAAAGTATGTTCTATGTGCCAGGCATTATTTAAAGTGCTTCATGTGCTTTATCTAATTTTATCCTTACAGTGACCCTATGAGGTAAAGGATCAGTTAGGAATGGCCTTAAAATGCTAGTGTAATTGCAACAGGAACTTAAAAAGTTTAGGCTCCTTGTAGGAAAAAATGACTACCCAAGGTTTGCATGCTATCATTAGGAATTCATTCATTAGGAGTAACTTCTATTTTCAAGATCATTACATGATCCAAGATAACCATTGGTATCTTCACGTCTGTTTTCTGGCAGCAAATGGTGGAAAGGAAAAAAAGTTCTCTGGGAGACTTTTTCTAAGATCTAGAACTTACGCTATAAATGCCACACTTGTCCATTAGGGAGGTTGGGATATACATATTTTTTAGCTATGCAATTTGATACTCAGCATAAAATGTGGGTTCTTTAATGAATGGAAAAAAGAATGGATATTGGGCATCAACTAGCAGACCAGGACCCAGGTAGTTCTTCCTGCTGTCTCTGTTTCATAGAGGAAGGAACTGAGAATTATCAGGGTCAAGGTCTTGATCACCAAGGTAGTAAATGATAGGTCTGAAATTTATACCAGATGTGGTGTTAGAGTTAATCCTTACCACCAACCCTTGAAAGGTTTAAAATATCAGTCCTAATTTTCAGGAAACTCATGCTTAGAGAGGCTAAGTCTACAAATAATTACGTGGCAAGTAAAACCAGAGACTGAAATGGAATCCTGGTTCCCAAGTGAGAGCTCTAAACCATGACATCATACCTGACTTTATCAAGTGCTTTAGAGAAGAGTCAACATAAATTTCAGATACTGTCTCACCCCTCTGTGCACAGCACCCTCAGAGAATGTTGCTCAGTTTAGGAAAATATCACTCATTTACAGTATGCAATTAGCAGTATGGTTCATTATCCTTAAATCTGTTTTCAAACTCAGTATCCAAAGTTGCCTGATCATAGAAAATATCTGATGTATTTGTCAAGAAAAAAATAAATTCCCAGTTCTTCTTTCTAGAAATTACATTGAGTGGCTCTGGGATAAAAACAAGAAATCTATGTTCAAACACTGCCCCAACTCATCCCTATGAGCAGGCTAATGGGGAAACTACACCTTTTACAAGTTGAATCAAGAGCTTTTTTTTTTTTTAAGGCTGAGTTCACACAGAGCTTGAAGGTGGAAATGTATTCTCACAATAGTGGGGTTTTTTGTTTGTTGTAAGCCTTTCTTCTAATAACAAAAACCCCAAAATGTTGCCTTTCCTTTCCTTTCTAATCTTCTGTGTTTTCTACAAAATAAATATGGAAACAATCCTAACCAAACTATGGGTCAAATTACAAAGTCACTCATCTTGAAACATCATGATTAAAAAGTCATCCATGAAAAAAGTCAAGAATGAAAGTTCACAGTGAAACAACAGAGAACTTGAACAAACGCTCTTTTCTTTCATTCATTGGTTTCTTCTTTCATTCACGGACAGATCAGATGAACTCAAGGAGAAATGAGGCTATGCAGACCATCAGAGAAGCAACTCACTCAGAAATTCTCTCTGTAGTCTGCTTCCCCGGGATTTGCTGCCTTAACTTTCAGAAAAGAAAGTCTCAGAGACATAGAATCCTGCACTGAGTGTTCCGGAAAAGGCTTGAAGCAGAAAAAGGCCACTGAAATAGAATAGGGCCAGAAAGGGAGAACGGTTCTTAATTTATCAGGGTTCAATCACAGGAGGAAAGGGAGTTTTTATAAAACCTTTAGCCTTTTTCTGGAGCAACACAATAATAACTGGGGATTCACATGGCCCAGTGTCCATGGGTGCAAAATATAGAACAGAAAATATCTCATCCTTTAATATCATTTGTATGTGTGTGTGTGCATGTTTCAGTTTTTTATCTAGTGTTCATAGGATATTAGCACAGATGTGCTTGTATAAAGACTAAATAAATAAGTATGCATAACCTGAGGTTATGCTCTCAATTTTTATTCTTTATTTATTTATTTATTTTTACTAATGAGGTAGGTGATAAACACAATTTGATATAGAACAATGCTCTATCTTTAGTGAACTTTATAATCACCTGGAAGTCTTGTTAAAATGCAGATTCCTGGGACCCACATCCCTAGATTCTCATTTGGTAGGTCTAGGGTGGCCCAATAAATTGCATTTTCAACAATTTCCCAGGTGATGCTCACATAACTCATTCATAAACAACACTTTGAGTAGCACTATCCCAGAACAGTGGTTATCAAACTTATTGGTCTCAGGATCCTTTATACTCTTAAAAATGCTTGGGAATACCAAATAATTTTATCTATTGATATCTATAGATACTTAACAGAATTAGAAATTAAACTGAGGGCGCCTGGGCGGCTCAGTTGGTTAAGCATCTGCCTTTGGCTCAGGTCATGATCCTGGAGTTTCTGGACTTAATCCTACATCGGGCTCCCTGCTTAGTGGGGAATTTGCTCCTCCAACTGACCCTTCCCTCTCCCATACTTTCTCTCTCTCTCAAATAAATAAATAAAACCTTAAAAAAAAAAGAAAGAAATTAAACTGAGAGATAAAAAAATAACTCATTTAAACCTAACAATTAAAACCTTCACAGTAACATAAATAACGTATTTTAATGGAAAATAACTATATTTTGCAACTTAAAATAATTTGTAAGAAAAGTCATTTATTTTGTTTGTAAAGTTTGTAAATGTCTTTAATGTCTGGATTAATACAAGAAAGTTGGACCTTCATATCTGCTTCTCTTTTCCATCTTTTGCTATATGATTTTGCTTGAAGTATATGAAGAAAATCTGGCCTCCCACTGGTATGTGGTAGGAAAGGGGGGATATTATAGCACATGATGATATTATTGAACCACAAGAGCATTTTAAGGTAATTGTGGATATTTTTATTTGATATTCAAAACTCAAAAGTAGTCTTCCTTAAAGTTTAACAACAATGTAGCTCTGAAACCATATCAATGAACTTTTCATGATCAGTTATAGAAGAATTCATTAATCTAGTCTTCACTTTGAATGATCTTATTTCTATGCAAGATTTCATAATACCATGAATTGTTCACTGGAAAATATTGGCTCACTGAGTTAAACAGACTTTCTAAATGTTGACATATGTCATTATACTATATAAAATGAATCATATTTGTTAAGATAACTTCCAATCATACCAGAAAGTCTTTAAGTACTGGGGATCTATCAAGCTCAAGTTTTCCAAAATTTTAATGTTTTACTTGAAAGCTTAAGTTTTATCACTGGTAACAAATATTATCAGTTGTTTACTTGAAGTCTTAGGCTCACTTTTTTGGGGGGGTGGGGGGGGAGAACATGTGTGCCAAATATAAATTCTAAATAAACATAGTCTATCAACTTTTTGTTTAAATAAAAATGATGTTCCATAAAGATGGTAGCTAGTTCAGCTTGCCCTTCTCCTATAGGAAAGGATTTTACATGAGTTTACTATTTTGTCACAGGGACTATTAAAAAAACATATGCTTAAAAGTTTAGATTAAATAAGTGAAAAATTTTTACTGCTGTATTAGTGACATTCTTATGTAAAATTGACATTGTTTATGTTACTATGAGTATGTGGCAGTGAATAAAACAATAGTCATTGGTACATTTTGGTGAAACTGCCTTGATTCATGCAAAGGCAACAACAGTTTTACCTACCACTGCCTTTGTATAATTAATGCACATGTTAACATAATGGAAAAATGTTTAATTATTATTGTGGAAATAATTTTGAACATGCAGCCTCCCTGAAAGGTATCTTAGGATACCATCAAAAGTCTATGGATTATACCTTGAAAAACATTGTTCTAGGGGAAAATAAAGAGTTAGCATTACAAACTGAACTTACAAACCGAACTTGACTGGTTATGTGACTTTGTGAAATTAGCTCAATTCTTTCTTAATCTCAATTTCCTTATCTTCCAAATGGGGATAATAATATGGAAGTTGTACAACTTACGTGACATTATGACAGTAAAGGGTCATGTCCTAAGTCTATCTAATCCTTAAATGCACAATACATGTTAGTTCTGTTGGCAATGTCAATTGGAACAGAGCTGCATTTTCACTTAATCTTCACAGTGACCCAATAAGATATGTGATCCCATTTTAGAGATTTAAAAAATGAGGCAAAGACAATCAATACATGGCAACAGCTCTGGTGCTACCACTAATAACAGTGAGACAACAAATGGCACATACTGAGCACTTACCATAATGCTGATATTGTGCTAATTATCTTATATGTACCATTTCATTGAATCTTTTTTATTGAACATAATTGACATTGTGTAAGATTAAAGTGTACAGCATGCTGATTTGATACATTTATGTATTGTAATATGGTTACCACCATAGAATTAGCTAACACCTCCATCACATCACTTATTTCATTATTTTTATTCATTTATTTTCTATGATGAGAATTTCTCAGCAGCTTTCAAATATACAATCCAATATTATTAGCCATAATCATAGTGTGGTGCATTAGATCCTCAGAACTTATTATCTTCTAACTTCAAGTTTGTACCCAATGACCAATGTCTTCCCAATTCTTCTACCTTCTAGCCCACAGTAACTACCTTCCTATTCTCTGTTTCTATGAGTTTAGCTTTTTAAGATTCCACATATAAGCAAAATCATACAATATTTATTTGCCTCTAACTTATCTCATCTATTATAATGCCCTTGAGGACAAATGACAGGATTTCCTTCTTTCTCATGGCTGAATAATATTCTGATTTAAGAAATGGGCAGAGGAACTAAATAGACATTTCTCCAAGGAAGACATACTGATGGCCAACAGACACATGAAAAGATGCTCACTATCACTCATCATCAGGGAAATGAAAATCTAAATCACAACAAGACATCACCTTACACCTGTTAGAACGGCTATTATTGAAAAGACAAGAAATAACAACAGTTGGTAAGGATCTAGAGAAAGAGGAACCCCTGTGGACTGTTGATGGTGTGGAGCTCAAACTGGTACAGTGACTATGGAAAACAGTATGAAGTTTCCTCAAAAAAAATAAAAATAAAAATAGGGCCGCCTGGGTGACTCAGTCAATTAAGCATTTGCCTTCGTTTCTGGTCAAGATCCCAGGGTCCTGGGATCGAGCCCCACTTCAGGCTCCCTGATCAGCGGAGAGCCTGCTTCTCCCTCTCCCTCTGCCTGCTGCTCTGCCTTCTCATGCTCTCACTCTACTCTCTGTCAAATAAACAAATAAAATCTTAAAAAAAAATAAAAATAAAACTACCATATAAGCCAGCAATTCCACTTCTGGGTATATATCCAAAGGAAATGAAACAGGCTATTAAAAAGATACCTGCTCTTTTATGTTCATTGCAACAATAACCAAGATATGGAAACAACCAAAGTGTCCATGAATGAATGAATGAAGAATATTTGATTTAATCTTTACAAAACCCTTTGATTTTATTGCCATTATATAGATGGAAACAATGAGGCTCAGGGAATTCAAGGAATTTGCTCAAGAGCAATTGTAGTACTTGGATTTGGAACTGGATGGGGCTCTAAATTTTTTAACCTTAAAAGCCCCAAATACTGACTTCCATCTAGAATATTGGCATGAGCTGAAATAGGCCCATACCTATCTCTACTACTCACTAATGATCAATGGGTGGGGGGCCTTCACAAAGACGAGATCTGTGCTACTTACTCAGTCTTGTGAATGTTAAATCACATTTCCCCCCTGTGGAGATTCTCCAACACACACTAATGAAAAGAAGAAGCAGAAACATCCACAAGACCCTAATGTTTCAATAAGATTAATTAATAATATAGCATGTTACCTTTCTTGGTAGAGAGAACAATCTGATACTGACAGAAGTTCCAACATTTAGTGATACATGTACACTTCCACCTCCACAAATATGCCACAACTTGTGAATCAGATAACAAAGCATAATTAACTGGCTATGAAAAATTAATACTGCAAACACTTTTTTTCTTTTGTCAAACTTAGAGGTTTCAAACAATGAAAGAAATTCACATTATGGTTTAAAAAAAAATGTTGCTGATTTTTGACTGTAATTAGAACCACCTGAACTTTGCTGTAGAATACCAACCAGTTTCTCCAAACCTTTCCTGACATTATAATATTTTGGATTTAGGTCACATTTCTGGGCGATTGACATTCTCTCTTATTTGCAATTAAATTCTGGAGTTTTCAAACACTCTCTGACTCCTCATAACATTTTCATCTTTTCCTAAGTTTAAGAATGACCTTGCTTAGGTTAATTGATCCCAAAGGGCTATAATTTCTTGTATTTTATTTCATTTTGTCCTTGGCTTATTGTCAAAACTTACTGGGAATAAAGCATCACAATAAACTCACATTTAGCGTTAAATGGTTTCAAAAATAAGCACATCAACAACCCGTAGGGTGATGCCAGATTGCCTCTGAAAAGCAGTGTAAACACTGGTTATGATGATGAGATGCCAAGCAGACAGATGAGAAATAGGTAACTCAGTTGTCCAAATGCCCAGATATCAAGACATCTGGGTAATTAACATAACAATTGCCTTTTTATAAGGTTTATTACTAAGCTGACAATATCAAACAAAGGTTCAGTTTACAGATCTGAGAGGTCACCGTTGTTGAATACTTTGCTATGTTGCCACATCGTGGGTAAGTACAATGCATCATCTCTTACACTGACTACTCTATAACCACCCTACTAAAAGGATGAGTTGTTATGTTCATGGTGGAGATGAGAAAACTGAGACCTGGAAAGATTAAGAAACTTTTTGCAAATCGCTGATCTAGTAAATGGCAAGACTGAGATTTGAACCCATGTCTGCTTGATTTCAAAGCTCTGGATTTGTTTATGGTGAAGACATGGTGTAGATTAAAGACTGCAAATGGAAGTGTTCCCAGGGCTAGGCAAACGGCCTGAATTTGTGAACAGCATCATGTTTCAGACCCAGGGAGTGGCCAGACCCACAATGAACTGGAGATTGTAAGCCCTGCCTGATGGCTTCTAAATGTAAAATTCAAAAAAGGAGTATGTAGGCAAAACAGAACAATCATCCAGTCTTCCCAATACCTTAGTTTACTGGTCTGATGTAGACAAAACAAAACACGATCCCCCAAATACTGGTTTCTATTTTTTTTATTTAGCTACTAGTTGTTAGGCAGTTGAAATCTGTTTTAATAACTTAGTGATAAAGGAAGGGCTCCCATGTTACCAAATTTGATGAGATTATAGGTTAAACTTTTTCAAGCAGTGCCTAGAGTGAAGTCAGTAATTTCAAGCTCTCCTCTTAAATCTTTACACTATAAATCTTTACACTTAAATCTTTACACTATTTTACTATAGCAAAATGCTCATGTCAGTATGAAAATTCCCTAAAAATTGTAGCTCAACGTGTTAGCCAGCTGTGAACTATCCTCGGGCAAGTGACCAGAGAGGGGGATGGCATCATCTGAATAAATAACTGAGCATTTGAATTTAGTTGACTGGATATAAAATTCCTTATTAAGCAGACACAAAGTCTATTACAATAACTATAATTTACTTACATTTATTGGAGTGTCAAGAAAAAGAGAAGAGTGAAAGTGTCTTAGATGTGGCCCGTAAATATGTTAAGTATAGATTGGGTTTCAATATTGTACCAAGAATGGTTCAGTAATTTTCCATCAGGTGTACCTGCCTTACCTAAACCTTGACTTTGCCAGTAGGGGGAAAATGGAATGACTTTTCCTAATTCTCTGAGGAAGCCAGTGGCAAATAGAAACACGTGCAGATTTATTTACGTCACTATTCTGTGTGCAGTGTGGTTTGGGGTAGAGCAACTTAATTCCGACAAGTGGTTTTTTTGAAAACAACTGGCTGGAATCAGTTAAACATCTGGTAAAGCCAGCTGGTGAGTTGACAGCATTTACCCTTCTCCCCCAGCTGGCTTGTGTCTGATAAAGTATTGGCACTGACTACCAGAGAGATTCTGTAGCCTGTGGCTGTGAACATTGTTAAGAAGAGAGAAGACAGTCATTTGTTCTGGGTGGATTAGAAGCGCTGAAGTCTTGAGGGCTGGGGACTGCAAACAATGAGCCCTTTCATGGTTTCTTTGCCTGTGTAGACACAGCCACGTCCTCTTGGAAATTCCAATAATCCCTCTACCTTTGCAACAGCATGAACCTCTGTGGAAGGTAATCAAGAGATGGGTTAAAATAACCCTGGTTATGATTCTTGCCTTGAAATTAAACCCCAGCAAGCAAATTGTTTCCTTTTTCCCCAAGAAGATTTTAGATCCAATTTATTTGAGGTTTCTACTTAAATGGAAAATACTGTAACATCTCATGCAAAGTGAAATCAATCTCTTCAGAAATAGGAGGAGGAGAAGGGAGAAGGAGAGAATGTGGGCCAAGCATATGCAGATTAAAACTTGCCTGTTCAAAGATTTTGAAATATGAGAAACTATCTCTGCCTATAAGATTAATGATGGATCCTTGAGACAGAACCACCCTATTTAACTGCTTTCCTGGATGCCTAATAGGCATCTCGAACTTAATATATCGAAACCCAATTTCTCATTCTGCTCCTGCCTAGCTTAGTTCTTCCCTAGGTTTGTTCACTCAGAAAATGGAACCAACAACCTAGTTGTTTATGCCCACCCATAGAAATCCTCTTTGATTCATATCTTTGCATCACTTCTCACATTCAACTCATTTGATTTTATCTCCACGACACATTCCAAATTACTCTCGTTCTGCTGCTCTTACCCTGGACCAACCCCTTTTATCTAGACCACTGGTACAGCCTCTTAGCTTGTACCCTGGCTTCCATCCTTAACTCTGGAGAATCCATTCCCTACAGAGCAGAGTGACCTCTACAACAACAATATCCAACAGGGTAGTCATAAAACATAAGTGGCTATCAACCCTGGAAATATGGCTACTTCCAAGCAAGATTCACTCTTAAGTGTGAAATTCACTCTATATTTCAGAGATTTAATACAAAGAAAAAAGAATATGAAACATCCCATTAACATTCTTTATATTGATTACATTTTGAAGTTATAATATCTTGGATGCATTTGGATTAAAGAAAAATATTACTGAAGTTAATTTCACCTGTTTTGTTCTACATTTTTCTTTTTTTTGTAGTAGCTACTATAAATTTAAAATCACATGTGTGATTCACATATTTCTATGGGACAGCACTATTATAAAATATCAGATTGCTGTCCTTTAAAATCCTTTAATGGCATCCCATGACATAAAATCCAAGCTTTATACCACGATCTATAAAGCTCTAAATGGCCTGCCCTCTGACCTCTTCTTATGTTCTTCCATAAACTTCAGGTTCCAGTCACACTGATCTTTTGGGTGTTTTTAAAATATATGAAAGACATTCTCCCCTGAACGTCTTTGCTCTTGCTATTTCTTCTTCTTGGACTGCTTTTCTCCTGGGTAGTCACTTGTTTCAGCCCCAAAGAACCTTTTTCAGAGAGGTATTTTCCAAACCATTTATTGTCTTGTCAGTCTCAAATTATCTTGTTGGTCATTTGTTTTGTTTTCTTTCTCCATCCCACCCCAACTCGCCTCAACTGGGACAAAAAACAGGGTGGTGTGTGCACTAGATGTAGCTTTACTTGTAGAAATTACAAACATATAGAGCCTGTTGTATAGCAAGTACTCAGCAAAGAGTCATTGAATAGATCAATGGACAATTCTTGAATATGTCTTGTACCCATGAAGCATTAGATAGATCAGGTGTTGGTAAAGCAAGGCCAACAGGTCAACCCTCCTCCCTGCCTCCACATGCCTTCCATTTTGTAGAGCCGGTACCCATAGCTATGTTCATTTGCTTACATATTGTTTATTGGTGGCTTCCATGCTACATGTGAGGAATTGAATATTTTTGAAAGAGACCATAGGTGGCCTCTTGGCCTACAAAGCTGAAAATATTTACTCTCTGGTCATTTATAGAAAAAGTATGTTATATATATTTTTAGAAAGTTATGCAAGATCCTTTATGAGTTGGATCTTCTCTGTCTCACCAGTATCTTCTCAAGTCACTTCCTCTGTCCCATTCTATGATGCAGCCAAACCAGGCTACATGCTGAGAACTGCTTGCACCATTGTCCCTTAGGGGTATACTTTTGTACTTGTTTCCTTGGCTGGAAACACCTTTCTTTACTACCTGTGGCAAAATCCTATGTTCATTGCAAGAGACAACAGAAATGACTGCACCTTGTTAAAGAAAGAAGTTGAAATCAGCAATTCCATTAACTAAATAATCTGGACTAGGATTAACTTTGGTCACTACAAGATCCAGGGGTTTAAATGATGTCCAAAGGCTCTGGTTTCTTTTCCCCCATTGTTCTTTTCCTCCTTCTCTGTTTTGGCTTCTTGTAGGCAGATTTTTCCACTTAGATTGTAAGAAGGCTTCCAAGAGCTCCCCAAACTGTAAGTTTCCAGAGGTCTCAGGGAGACTGAATTGGTTCCAATTGAACTGTCTGTTCATACCTGAACCTATCACCCTGGCCAAAGGATTTGTTGTTTTAATTGGATCAGAACTAGGCTAATTGTCAACCTGCCGTATGAGGTCTGAAGACAGTTCTACCAGAAGGTAGAAAGTCGGGAAGGTGATCTTCTAAAGAAAATCAGGAACTTGTAGCTGGGAGAATCAAGAAATGAAAACTGTATGATAAAAATCATGGATGTCTGTTGCCCAGTCTTTTAAGTCTTGGTGAAAATGCCAACATCTTCTTCTGGGAGTCCTCACTGATTCTTTCGCCACTGTTTCAGTTGAGTCCTATACCCATTGTGGTCTTCCATAATCCTGGGCTTTCTTCTGTATCAGCAGGGCTCATACCATATAGTAATAAGTGGTTAACTGGCCTCTTTCCTGTGAGGCTTTCAGCTTCTTGAAGCAGGACTTTGCTCTTGTTTCCACGGGGTCTAAACACAGTGCCTGGTATACAGGAGGAGTCTAACACATGCTGAACAATTTTTGTGAATATGTGCTTTATCCACTGTATTCTTGTGTGAGACATAAATGTACAAAGGTGGATTTTAGGCAGATTACTCTGGTAGTGACTAGTAGGGTAAATTCAGAAACATTGCAGTTAGAAGGCCCTTATTATTTTCCAGGGTGAAATGAAGAGGGATGACAGAAGGGTCAGAACCAGAAGAGAAAGAGGTGAAGGAATTGGAAATTCTCTCTCTCTCTCTCTGACTCACTAGAAATTCTCTCTCTCTCTGAATCATTCATCTGGAAACAAATTTCTAAATTATTGATCCAAAGCTTAGACAGATTTAAAAAGCTAGCGTTTATTAATACTTGCTTACAAACTAAACACAGTGCTCTCTACTTTATAGAAATTAACAAATTGAAGCCTCTCAAGACTGCTCAAGGTAAGTGACATTCTATTTTTAGAACTAAAGAAAGAGATTCAACAATGTTAAGCAAGCTGTCCAAAGTATGCAGTGAGTTAGGGTAGAATCTAGATCTGAAGAGAAACCTACCTCTAAAGGTTGCATTACTGATAGGGTCAAAAGGAGTATGCAAAGTGAACTGATTTTTCTAAAACTCTTTTATATCTCCAAATGAGTGACTTCGGCATTGTGGGCTTACATTTTTTTAAAAAATTTGAGCAAATCATCACACACACACACACACACACACACACACACACACACACAAACCTACCACTTGTTTATAGGAATAATCTTCAGAAAACCAATACATTAAAACACCCATGTTTATAGACTCCAAAAGTCTATCATTATAGTAAGGTTTCAGGAGCTTTCTGACAGCACCCAATAAAGTCATATTTCAGGTAATGCTCATGAATTGAATACAGAGCTCATGGCTTTGTTGTTACAGAGTCTGAGAGTAAATATCAGATCTAGTAGTCAAATATTAGAATTCAGTCATTTAGTTTCAAAAGATAGTTGTTGATAAGATGGCCAAGTGTATGAGGTATTCTTTTTTTATTTTTATTTTTATTCTTTGCCCAAGGGGTACAGGTCTGTGAATCATCAGGCTTACATCTTTCACAGCATTCACCAAAGCACAAACCCTCCCCAATGTCCATAACCCATCCACCCTATCCTAACCCTCCCACCCCCCAGTAACCCGTATGAGGTATTCTTAATAACATGCCCTCATTATTTGCTGAGAGAAGCAACAGTTACTGACCATTAACTGGATTTCTGGCCCCCTTCTTGTTCTCAAAAAGCTCCCAATCTAAAAGGAAGGAATGAGATACCTATGGTCTTGAGGGTTTGAAAGTTTCATAGAACATATGAGCTGGAAGGGATATTCCAGATCATTTAGGCTAATGGTTCTGAAATTTTAGTGTACTTCAGAATGACCTGGAGGATTTTATTAAAACAGGTTCGTGGGTCCCACTTTCAGAGTTTCTGACTCAGCTCTTTCTGAGCAGACCTTGAGAATTTACATTTCTTAAAACTTTCTAGGTGATACTGATGCTGCTGGTAGCTAAACCACACTTTGAAAGCCATGTATCTTATTTTGATATGATTTGAGATAACCTAAGACCAGAGAAGTGAATGACTTGTTTCATACCATGTTAACTAATGTCACAACTGAAAGTAAGGCAAATAATAATTTGGCGGCTCCTCTCAAAAGTGGAGATGTGTGTTTATGAGTTTGTGTATGTGTCTGTGTGTGAATGCCAATGTATGTATGTATGGATTCATGCTGCTGTTTTGTTGTTGTTGTTGTTGTTATTATTGGCCTATGAAGCATCCTTTACTCCTTCTGGTCATGACAATGCCTCCCTTGCTCTTAATTTCTATTATTTGGGTGGAAGTTTTTTTTTTTTTAAGATTGATTTATTTGAGAGAGAGATAGAGAGGAAGTGAGCAAACAGAATGAGAGGGAGAGGGAGAAGCAAGTTCCCTGTTGAGCAGGGAGCCTGATGCGGGGATTGATCCCAGGATCCTAAGACCATGACCTGAGCTGAAGGCAGATGCTTAACTGACTGAGCCACCCAGGTGCCCCTTATTTGAGTGGAGTTTTTATCATGCCTCCCTGCAGAGACAAGCATGTGAAAAAAGCCTGGAAATATTTTCAGAATTTATGTTACCCCTCTGATAGAGCATGTAGATTTTCTAGAATCTATCCTACAAATATGGTCTCATGTTAAATAAAGATATTAAATATGGATGCTCATTCTAGCATTGTATTAATGGGGAAAAAACAGCAAAGAACCAAAGGTCCATTAAGAAGAGAATGTTCAGCTGAATTATGGTATGTGCCTGTATTGGCATCTTGTGTAGCTATTTCCAAAAATAAGAGAAATGTATTGACATCGACTCCTGAAAGTCTTAGAGAACTCTCACTGAAGACACTAAAAAACTATAAAATGTAAGAAGCGAAAGATATGTCATAGTGTTGAGAGCTACCATTTTTATAGGGAATAGAAATATGTGTATTCATATCAATATACACCAGCATGTAAGTGAATATGTGTATATGGAGTTACCATTTTTAGCATATAGCAATATATATTCTTAAATACACTTATATACATATATATACACATTCATATGCCACATATTAATGCATATGTGATTGCTATGAGGTAATACATATTTAAATGTCTCATAAAATTAATTTTCTTTTTAGAACTTTCTTTTTCTCTTAGAATGTAGAACTACAGAGTTCAGTATTCACATACATGATGGTTTTATGCATTTTTCAGGAAAACATTCACTCATTTAAATAATACTTTTTAATCACTGTGAAGTTGCACATTAGAGCTCAGGCTGTCCTTAAGTAAATAAAAAAAATGTGGTTTCTTCAAAGTAGAACAGAAATTTAAGACCATTTGAAATAATGTCTTAGAATTGATAGGTTCAATCTACATAAACTTATATTTATTCATCATTTCTCATAGCTTATAAACTACCATGGCACAGATATGATTCTAGAATTTGAGGGGAGAATGATTACTTCAGCTGTTAGCTTCTTATGGAAAGTGGATAAATATTCATTGAAAAAGAGTTTCATGTTTCTCAGACTCAAAGTCTTACTGAAAATAATTTTTGTCTTTTTTCTACTTTCCTTTTCAGGTCATTGAAGTCTCTAGATGTTGTTTTCTCAAACGGATTGTTGAAGGCTTGCAGATCTCTCAATTAGGAATAACCTATTGACCCTTTTGCTGAAGAGCATAAGTAGACCACCTAATAGGCACAGGTGTCCTGAGCACAAGGTAAGCATTGGTGAGAATTCTCCTCAATTCTTCTGTCAGCTTGCCACACAATGTTCTGATTTGTTAAACAAAAAAAGCACCGAAGTTAGAAGTAACTAATGAGACAACAAATGCTGCTGCTGTCACTTGTGAGAATTCAAGGGTCACAGGGACTATGGCTGCTCATACCTCCAAGAATCAATCTCAGTCTTGATCCCCAAGAATCCTCCTGAAATTCTGTGATTTAAAAACTGTCCTCCTTTTCTGGTGAATAAATCACAAGATCCAAGTCTCTTGTGAAGAGATGAATGATCCCCAAGCCATTAGTAGAATTGTTTCCATGTTGGTCCATACCCCTCATTTATTAAACTCAAATTCTAAAACTCAAATTAAAATGAAATGAGATACATCAACAATATGATTTAACACCCCTCCCCCCTTAAAGTTGATAATACCAAGAGTTAGCAAATATGTAGATCAATTTGAACTCTCACACACTATTGGCAAGAGTATAAGTTGGTAGAACATCTTTGGAAAATTGTCTGATGGTACCTTCTAAAGTTGAAAATATGTATATTCTTTAACCCAGAAATTCTACTCTTAGGTTTACATACAACAGAGACAGTCACATATGCTTGCCAAAAGAGGTGTATGAGAATGTCTATAAATGTACAATTTGAAATAGTCCCAAACTGGAAGCTACTGAAATACACATCGAAAGTAGAATAAATCAATAAAATGTGATGTGTTCGTTCTGTGAAATACTATACAGCAATGAGAAAGAAGAAATAATTACTGTACACAATGATATGGATGAATCTCACCCACAAATTAAGTTTAAAAAACAGACATAAAAGAGTAAATAGTATACAATTTCACTGAAAAAAAGTTCAATCTTTTTCATTCATTCAAAAAAAAGTTAAAACTAATATACGGAGTTAGAAGTCAGGATAGTTAATATCTGTGAGAGAAAATAGAAGGTGAAAGGAAACACAAGGGGGCTTCTGGGATGCTCACAATGTTCTGTTCCTTAATTGTGTGCTAGATACATGGATATGTTCACTTAGTATAAATTCCAGCAGCTTTTCAGTATGTATGTTATGTAATGATAAAGACAACAACAACAAAAGCAATAGCTACTGTGATAAAATTTACTTACTTCATTGTATCACCAATATTGAAAATTTTAATAACTATAACATTGGTAAAACTTTTTCAGATTACTATGTTTTATGTCTTTTTTTTAAAGTATTTGATCTTGGGCAAAAAATGCCTATGAGCTTGAAAAGACAGATATTAGAAAATAATCGACTTGAGGTTAATTTAGGTGAGGTCCTAGGTCATACAGTAGTCTCCACTGTTGAATAATCAACAGGTGTTAAACTATGAAGCCATCCTAAGCCAAACTGGAAAAATGCTATTTATTGGGTTTCCTTAATTATGTGAAAATATTAATTCTTACTCTATACTTTCAAATATGCAGTGAATGGAGAAAATATGTAAATTTTAAATGGCTAACCCTGAATTCTTCAGATTGTATGTCACCTCAAATTCTTTGGTGCCTGGTACCTGTGTTTTTAAAGACTAGTTGAGTTCCATGCTTCTCTTTTGTAGGCTTTGTGCCAGAAAGGACAGGTTCCAAGCACTTTCTCACTGTGTCAAATGGCTGCTGGTTTCTGAAGACTGTGGCTCTCTCAGATTTAACAGCTGAAGGTCAAGCCCTTCAAAATGAGAAGCCAGCATTTAAAAAGTTGCTCTACAGGTTGGGGACAAAACCTTTTCACATCTGACCTTGAGGAAGATGGATTTTCGATTTCAACATGGATGGTAAACTCAAAGGAACAGAGCTTCTTTGATAAGGAAGTAGGACCTTAGCTAATCAGTTCAGTAGATCTCATCTCAGCTGTAAGAGACTCTACATGTTTCTAATAGTCAAAAGGAAAAACACAATCATAGTGAAGAAACAAAGCTACACTAATGTGATAAGCAAGAACTCTGTCCCAGGAATCAAACTTATCTTTGCCACTTTCATTGCTTCTCCCTCTTATACTATTTTTTCCCTTCTGCTAGTCACCACATCCTAGTGATGATTTATTTGGTTCCCTTTCTCTTAATATCTTCTATGCCTTTCTACATATGACCCCTGTCTAAATTTTCTTTCTGTGGAGAAGTAACAGAAATGATCGGGAATATAATCAAGGAAATAATTTTCAAGGACTTCTGAAGCTAAGATGCCAAACCCATGATGTATCTACATAAACTTGGTTCTCTTGACAGCCATGCTCTCTGAAAGCTGCATTTAATTGTTTGATCCCTACAGACCAAGGGCTGCCCAGGGAGCCCATACCTTACCGAGTTTGGCTCTGGTGGCTTCTGCCAAACAAGTTCTAAAGCTTCTGGATGTAGATAAATTCTCACAGCTGGATAGCTCTGGTTTACTTCTATGGATGGTACAGCCAACTCACCATAGTTTTGAGTAATGGGGCATAGATGTGGAGTAAATCAAACCTAATGCAAAGCCTCAGATTCTCAAATGGATGAGTAGATAGTGCTTCATTCCTATTATAATCCCTCTTCCCAGGCCCTTCAAGGAAGTGAAGCAGTCTCAGTGATGAAAATACAGGTTCTAGAAACATGTGGAATTATATCTTGAGTAATTTTAGCAACCTTGATTTAGTCACTTAATCCCTGGAACAATAATATCTTCACAACAGCATTCTGATATTAGAAAACACCTATGTGATGTGCCTAGGAAATGGTTTGGCATTTAAATTGTAGTCAAGACTTAGAATGATAGCTTAGCGTCTTATTTATTTAGGTGCAGATGCACCATGCCATTTGAAGTCGTAAACTAATCCACTTTGCCCATGGTGACCAAGCCTTTCTTCATTCAACAAATATTTATCTCACACCTTCCACATTTCAGGTGCTCTTATACACTGGCGATTTAAATCAGAATAAATTAGAAAAGGTTATAGCCCTTGTGGAGATTATATACTAATGGAGAGGAGATAAAGAATAAATAAGCACACAATTAAATGTACTGATTACAGATTGTGATAAGCTCAAGGAAGATAAACAACAACAATAACAAACTAGATAGAGTCACCGATAGAGAGCCTGGGGTCCGGGGAAGGAGTAAGCTAACTCAAGTCTGGAAGGTCTCTCTAGAGTCTTTTCTGTGCTTGTAGGAAACTGGAAGTCAGTGACCAAATTTTAGACTAACATTTCCTTTGCCTGGGGATATTTGCTTGCCTAGTCTCACACCGCAGACAGACTTCAGATAAGAGGGTCCTATCTCAAGTACTCATTCTACCTTTGGTCAATTCTAGTTGAGAAGTAGGCAAGCCAAATAAGTGAGTCAGTTACTACCTGGTGGTAAGTTTCATGATGGAAACAATGTCACCCACATATAAGACCACTAGATCTTTAGTGTCAATGATAAATGCTAAACACAAAAATAGATGGGAGAGTTAAGGAAAAAAAATCCATTTAGCAATTTACACATCTAGAGATGACAGAAAATTCATTTTCTATCTGTCCTGGGTTGTCTGTCACAGACTCACAATCATTACAAGCATCACTGTTATGAGCATCATGATCATCAGCATCATTGTCTTTGGGATGACCATCATCATTAATCTTCACCCTCCCCTTCTACATCCCCTCTTTGTCATGCAGAAGCAGCTGAGAATTAGAATTCCATTCTCCATGTGTTTTCTGGTTAGATACAGTCAACAAGAGCATTTGAGTGAGTTTTGGAAGGTGGGTGAGAAATAAAAACCATTGTTCTCTGGTGGGAGTTTCAGCCAGTTCAGATCAACAGCTCTTCTGGGCCACTGAGGATTCCCAGGTAGCTGAGATAATGGACAGTAGCTTACTTTACCATCTGTGGGATCTTCTGAAAATAAAAAAATGTTGGTCTTGAAAGCAGCTGGACTCATTGGTTCTGACTTGTATGCAGTTACACCAAGATTTCCTGAATGTGGTCTCCGAACCATTTATTTACTTCTCCTACCTTATAGCCCTTTTATCCATTGTTTAAGGTTGTAGCTCCTGTATTAAAAGACGAGAGTGGCTTCAACATTTCCTCAAAATATCTAGTAGTTTCTGTCTTTCTGTTGAAAGCTTGACTGATATACCATTCCTCATTTTTTTGTGTTGTGTTCCATACAAGAAACCAATTTTTATTAGTCAAAGTAATTCATTAGATGCTTAGCTTAAGAGTAGCTATCATTCACTGGGGATTTAGGATATCCCAGGCATTGAGCTAATTGCTTTATATGCATTTTATTATTTCTAAATTGAGGTAATTATAGATGCACATGCAGTTGTAAAAAATAATATAGAGAGATCCCATTACCTGGTTTCCTCTGATGGTAACATTTTGCCAAACTATGGTTCCATATCACAACTAGGATATGGTATTGATACAATCTACTGATAATATTCAGATTTTCCTAGTTTTACTTGTGTGTGTGTGTTTAGTCTTAAACAATTTCATCACATGTTACAGGCTCATGTGTCCACCCCTGCAGTTAAGGAACTGGACAGTTAGTTCCATTACCATAAGGACTGTACGTACTTTTAAAGTTCAATCTCACAGGTACTATGATTATCTATAGGTGATGTCATTATCTCTATTTTCCAGGTAAGAAAACCGAAGCCTAGATAGTGTAAGTCAATGGTTCAAGGTTATGCAGCTAAAAAGTATCAGAACCAGAATTTGAGTCCAAGTTATTTAATATCTGACCCAGTAGGAAACTAGGACTGCCCCCAGAAGACAGCCAGTGAAGTTCCCATCATCTGACTCAACTTCTCACTGACTTTTCAAAGGAGAAAACAGGAGGAGAACAAGTCTTGAAAGCTGGCAGGAAATGACAACTGAATTGTGGTTTTCCATTGTTAACATGCTCCCTTTCCATTTCAAGAGCAATTAAGTCTCTGGACTGTTTCTTTCAAATTCCTTCTTTCAACATCCAATAAAATGAAACCATAACAGAATACTCTAAATGCATTCTTCCTGCTAGCTTTTTAAGCCTTTTCCAGCTTCAAGCTAAACAAAGTGATTGGAAAAGAACTTTAGTCTGAGCCATTGTGGCACATTGCTCTGCTCTTCTTCTTCTTTTGTTTTTTCCTCCTGTGACTTTCCAGTGGATCAACCACTCTGACAAGAACTAATTTGACACTGTGGAATTCATTTTCTACTTAAAATGATGGAGCTATCGATGAGTTGGCGGTTTTTAAAGTCATGCAGGCAGCAAGCATATGTCTTTCTTAGAAACTAGATTTGAAGATAATAGAAAAGCGCTAATGTGAGCTCCGCACTGGATGTAGCTAACCAGTGAAGAAGAATCATAAATCTCAACAATATTGCCAATTCTCCACTATTAATGATAATAGGGGTCTAGGAGAGCACAAATACTGTAATTGAAACCACTGATAATCTAAAAACTTCATTTTACCCAATAGTTTCTGTGCCCTCTTGGGCCAAACCCTTGACAGGAATGGATAACAAGTGGTCAGTATGACTGATTTGAGTTTCATCTCCTTCTTCCTGTCTTGGCACAAGCTAGCAGCAGAGGTGCTCAGTCTTGAAAATGCTAAATGCAGGAAGCAAAGCCTGTCATTGAGGGACTGGGGGTGGAATTTGGCTCATGTCTCATAAATACAAAGAACCCCAGTTTAGACTCAAGAAAATATCTCCAGAGAGTCAGAGACACACAAGGTAGGACTGAAGAAAAGTGTATCTGTCATGCATAGTAAAACATCTATGCCATTTCTAGAGCACGATCTCTCTGGTTTAGGTACCATGAATTACTAATTTTTATATTTCCTATTATTAAGGTGTGAATAACACCATGATACTATGTTTCTTTCATTTTGCATTGAAAGCTAAAACTTGTTATATACAAGTCTTCAAATATTTTATAACTTTTGAAAGCCTATGTTAACATTTCTTGGCTTATATAAACACTTTATATATCAGGGCCATCAAAAAGTGGAAATGTCCTGTGACACTGGAAGAAAATTTAAAGGAATTTAAGAGGCACTGGTTGATCCCTTCTTGACATCGCAGTAAGGTAGTAGTTATCTTTATTTTTTAAAAGACAGAGACTACTTATTAAATATTTACTAAATTGTATATAAGGTTTATGAACCCCTCTAGATTTTGGACTATTTACCCACTCATAAATATGTTCTTAGTATGATTGCTCAATGGTCACTAAGTTAGTGAAAATAGTGAAATCAAGGACTGTGTGGGTCCAGGAGACCTTGAAAAATATAAATATAGTTTGTTCAGCCATATTTATCATTAGGATAAACAGTTTAACATTGTAATGGAGCACAGAGAACAAGTAAGACTCAAGTTATCACACGTAAATAAGGCCTAGTGTTTCAAGGAGCGTAGTCTTCGGCATGTTGTTGACCTTCTCTGGCCATATGAAAAGTAGAAATGGTAATATTTGTATTTTGGGACTGTTATAATTGAAGAGACTATACATGTATCAGTCAAGATTCCTGGGTTGCACCATGAAAACAATATCCAAATCTCAGTGGCTTAAAACAGTTTTATTTTCCCACGTACATGTCCCCTGCCAGTTGGCTGGTGTGTCTGCTCCATCTCATTGTCGTTCATCACGTGGCGATTAGACCAACAGAGAATCCACTCTCTGGAACACTACTATACTCTACTACTCTGGAACCAGCTACTATGAAAGAGGAGAAACTCTGTAGAGTTTGCATCAGTAGGTAATTTTTTGCTGAGAAGTGAAACATGTCACTTCACTCATGCCTTTCCCAATCTCTAGAGTACCAGGAAGTGCAGAACTCTACCATGTGACAGGACACAGTGCGAGAAGTGGAATATTTGGCAGCCAGTTCAAATGGAGATCCTGATACACTCAGTCAATGGTAGCCATTACCATAGCAATACATGATATGATCAGTGCTCAATACACTAGTAATTTCTGGTCCTTCGATACAGCTGTGTGTGGCAGAGAGACTGGCTGTAACTGCCCCTCCCCCCATGTTATCTTCATCTTCCTTCGGCAACTGGTTCTCCAAGTCTTGACTGGCTTTATAGCTTCTTAAGCCAAAAGAGATTTTCCAGCCTTCTTGGCAGCCAGGAGTCTTCATGTGACTAAGGGCAATGTGATGTAGGTGAAAATGGGTTGTCCTTAAAAGGAAAAGCTTCATTCTTCTCTCTTCATTCTTTACTGCTGGTTGGAAAATGGACTTAGTAGCTAGAGCTGGAGCAGGTACTTGTTCTACAAGGGAGCTTTGGAACTGAGTTCACCAATAGCAGCAGAAAAAGGTTAAAGACCCATTCTAGTCCTAGAATATCTACATCTGGAATTTAACCAAGAAATAGACTGCTATATTGTTTAAATCACAGCTATTTTGGGCTTCCCTCCTCATTTTACTGTCAATTATGAAGAAGTATACAGGGCTTAGCAAATTTATACACAAGTGTATCAATTAGAATGTATTTGTCTATAAATAGAACACCCAAATCAAAAGTGGTTAAAGCATAAAAGACAACTAGAAGTGTTTAGCTGTGGATGGTTCCACAGTTCTGATGCTCCATAGACTTCAGGCTCTATCTTTCTGATCTATGTTCCCCCACATGTTAGATTTGGTCTCTGTGTAGTGATAAGCCCACTGGTGTAATGCTAGTTATCCCCAATCATACTTAAGACATAAAGAGGCAGGGGCCTACTATTATTTCAATTTTTATCAGGAAGCAGTATTCCTTATAGAAGTTTAAGAAGCTCTCTGCTCTTCACCCTTCCCACCCCACCCCACCAAGAATCTTCTCCATTATCTAGAATAAAACCACATGCCTTCCTTTGAACCAGTCATAAGCAAAAGTATTCTGAGCGTACTATGTATGGCTTAGGACATCACGACTCATCTCCTGGGACTGGGGAGTTTATTGCCCATGCCTGAGCAAACTGCTGCCCCAAATCAGGATTCTACAGATTAAGGAAGGACGGGGAAACAGTGCTGCCTCAGCAGTTAAAGAATCTGTCTACTTTCTCCTTTACTTTTATACTTAGCAAGTCACATGGCTCCACGTTTATTCTAAATACACAGAACCACAACCTGAGGGGACAGAGAGAAAGGGTATCTCATCATTGCTCTCCCTTTCATCATCCCCCCAGCTTCAACTCACTTATTCTCAAGAAGCAGGTGCTGGCTACATTGTTTTTTAAAACAAATAGTATATTACTGCCCTTGCTTAAAACCCACTGATAACTTCCCATGGCATGTATGAAAACATCCACTCCTCTGAGAGCATCCTACAAGGTCCAGTGCTACGTGACCCTGGCTTCCCTCAGTCCGACATCTCATGTCACTCCTCCTCACACTGTTCAGTCAGAAGAGACTTCGGAGTATTCTCCAAATGTTATAAACTCAATCCCACGTGGGAGATTATGAAGCCACTGTCATGGCTCCCTATAAGACTTTACCTGACAGCCCCCTTCTTGTTCACTCAGGTCTCACTTCAAATGTACTTCCCCTGAGAGACTTTCTCTGGTCATTCAGTGGAATGGAGCTCCCTCCACTTCAACACTCTGTACCTTTACCTGCTTTTCTTTTCCTCTTGGTATTTTCACTATCAGAAATTATCTCATTTTTACATTTATATGTCTTTCATTCTCATTTACTGTTTTACTCCCTCTAGATGCAACATGAATGAGAGCCAGGCTGTTATCCATTTTATTTACCTACTTAGCTCCAGTAAATAGACCAGTACATGGTAAGTGTTCAATAAATGGACAAAAAGTTGGGTGATGCTGGTGGTATTCGAGACCATCCCTGCCTGGCTAACAGAAATGGCACAAAATCAAGATTCCTTTGCCTACAAAAGTGAAATGACATCCCATCAAGGGTGTACTGACTCAAGTCTATGAAGGGTCAGGTGAAGCCCAGTTGTTATTTATGAAATGAAGTGGGACACGCCAGTATATATATATAGCAACGATATGTATCTTACTCATGAGGGCTCTTCCAGAGGCTATGAAATTGCCTGTTAAGTTCTTGTCCATAATTCAGCAGAAATGGCTCAAGGAAAATAAAACTAAATGTCAATCCCACCAAAAAAAAAAAGTCATCATATTGTAACTTCATCCAATATCCTATCCAACATCAACTAGTAGAGCTTGTTCTTGAGTATGAGGACATGCTTAACATTTTATACTGGGATTTTCTTTTCTGTGTAAATCTGGAACACAGGACACAGATTCAAAGTTGGGATGGAAAGAGAGTTTACAAGTGACAAATATGAAGAAAATAAGCAAGACAATTCAGCAGGCAGGGGTACTTGGGAGGGGAAATCCAGGGAAAAGCCAAACTGATTACACAACTAAAATTCCCATTTGCTTATCAAGAAAAAGAGCTAATCAAAAAACTAACTGAAATGAATCCTTTTGATAAAAATCTTGTAAGGGACTGCATTTGATATGCTAGTTGCTTGTATCAACTCTGAGATGAAACTGGTATTTCCATTATGCTCCAGGATATAGAAGCTTGCTGAATAACTCCTTTAACTTTTTTCTGACATTTATTGATTATATGAGTAGAAATTAAGAGAAGAAGTCAATTAAGTTTAAAATTTAATGGTGTTCTGATGCTTTTAATTTACTGGCTGACTCAATCAATGTGTCACCCTGCATGGAAATCTATGCCCTCCTCCCATGTGCTAGAAAACTCTTTGATGCCCTTTCAGCTAAAATTATAATAATCACAAGAAACCAAAGAACTTAGAAACAAAGAAGTGAGAGAGTGACAACAGTTGCTTACAACAGTTTAATCCATATTTTTATAGAGGCTGCTGAAATTGAAAATAACAAACCTTTGGAATTGTTTTGCTTATCTTAGTGCTTGCCAATTTTGGAATTCATGAAATGGTATATAAGCCACACCCATAACAAAAGGTAAATTTTCCCCTACCAATAAGAGCTTCTGTGTGTGTCTTTGTGTGTGTGTGTGTGTGTGTGTGTGTGTGAGAGAGAGAGAGAGAGAGAGAGAGAGAGAGAGAGAGAGAGAGAGAATTTTAATGTGCTCATCAGGAAATGAAAAGAAGTTTTGGGTATATGTCATGATTTAATCTGAAAAAATGCATGGTTACTCTTAAAGGAGATTATTCCACTTATTGTAAGATATTAACATACTAGATAAGCCCAAAGCTTAAACCGTTGCTCTGAGACAATGGACTTTCTTTGTGATAATATCTATCTATCTATCTATCTATCTATCTATCTATCTATCTATCTATCTATCTATCTATCTATCTATAGATTTTATTTATCTGTTTGACAGAGAGAGACCCAGCGAGAGAGGGAACACAAGCAGGGGCAGAGGGAGAGGGAGATACAGGCCTCCTACGGAGGAGGGAGTCAGATATGGGGCTGGATCCCAGGACCTTGGGATCATGACCTGAGTGGAAGGCAGCCGCTTAATGACTATGCCATCCAGGCGCCCCTTTGTGATACAATTTAAGACAAATAATTAGAATACCTAACTTTCCACAAGATGTATCAGTGATCTTTTATCTATTAGGGTAACCTAGCTATTATTTCCTTTAAATTATATTTTATTAAAAACTGTTTTTGTATATATGTATATGTATGAAATACTTCAAAATTCAGAAAAACAAAAAGAATGAAACAAAACCCTTCTAATCTCCTAAGCTCCTTTTTATCTACTATTGTAATGAGAATTTTCCCAAATACTTCAAAAGTGTACCTTTAACAGCTAAAATATATTCTATCTTATCAACGGCTCACAACCACTTACTTTCTTCCACGTAGTATGATTTTACCACTTTTGCTATCATGGGTCCTCTTGGCAACCCAGAAAACACTTCTTGGGGCAATTATTTCTTTGCTCCAAAGGTATTAGCCCATATGCATTTCAACCAAAAGTGCCCCCAGAACTCTGTCATGGGAGGAGTAACCAGAAAATCAGCAGAGAAGGATGCGTCTCCTGTCCTGCCCTGAGTCCCAGGGGAGCACGGCTAAGATTTCCCATGATTCCAGTGGCAGAAAGGCAGATGGGACGACAAGAGCAACGGTCTTCTGCTTGAGAATAGATGAACGTAATATATGACATAGGTTTTCATTCTCAGTGACATGATGATGATATGTTGTGGTAAGCCTATGCTCTAACATGAGAGTCTCCACAAAAACCGCAGAGACCACTGTTACAGAAGGGGTATGGAAATAAAGTGAGGGAGGCAGATGGATTAAGGCTCCAATCCCTCTTGAAGCTGGCACTCATCCCAAGATCCGGGACTCAGTGAGAATAGCCAGAGAAGCTGAGAGCAGATTGGGTGCTGCTAGGAAAAAAATAATTGGGTCACATAGCCTGCTCCAACTAGCTAAAAATCCGTACTTGGGTTATGCATCTATATATATGCAATGTAATTGGCATTGATCCCTTCAGGATACCCTGCCCAGGTTATCTGTATTCTTTCTGTTCCCGATCGTGGGCTCTGAGAACAGATCTTTACATGTCTTATGTCTTGAGGCTTGGAGAAAATTTTCACTTTATTTTTATTTATTTATTTATTTAAAAGATTTATTTATTTATTTATTTATTTATTTATTTATTTATTTATTTATTTGACAGAGAGAGATACAGCAAGAGAGGGAACACCAGCAGGGGGTGTGGGAAAGGGAGAAGCAGGCTTTCTCGCAGAGCAGGGAGCCGGATCATGGCCCTGGGATCATGACCTCAGTCGAAGGCAGATGCTTAATGACTGAGCCACACAGACACCCCGAAAATTTTCACTTTAAAGTATTGCCCTCTTTTTAAATATATTAAAAAAATTTTTTTTCTAAGTTTTTAGTATAGTGGTGCTCAGTGAGTAGTCCCCAGACCGGTAGCATCAGCATCACCTGGGAACTTGCTAGACATAGAATTTCTCAGGTCCCAGCCCAGCTCCTCCAGAATCAGAAACTCTGGCTGTGGGACTCGGCAACCTGTGTGTGAGCAAGCCACACAAAATCCAGGCTCTTTTTTCCCTGGCATCTGTGTGGGTGTATTCTCTGTGTTTTTGGGCCCTGCTCCTGGGAAGGGGCAGTGGATGATTTGATCCTGGATTGGAGAGAAGAGAAAGACACCCTCACAGAGATCTTGCCTCTGAATGCAGGATCTAAAAATATAGCTCAACTTCTCTTACTGAACTGTTATGTTCCTGCTGGCATCCACCTTGTACTTTATTATGTTAAAAGGCTGTCTTTTCCCTGGATCTGAGTAACAGTATTGGAAAATAAAAATCCTGTATTCATGGAGGAATGAGACTCCAAGAGGGCAGTGGCAAGGGGAAAAATAAAATCATCCTTCTATTGATTTCTTCTACGATGTAAGAAGGAAAAACTTGATGCATCGGATAGGCTGCAAGATGAGCTTAAATTTCTTTCCAGATTTGGAATGCCAAGATCTGTAAATACTTTGTATTTAAAATATAAATATATATTTATATATATTACATATAATATATATATAAATATAAAAGTATAAAAATACTTTGTAAAAAACAAAGTACACTTTGTTTCTTCCCTTTTTCATTTTAACTAATACTACCCTAACCACTTTCTGGTTCAATTTTTTTTTTAAGATTATATTTATTTATTTGACAAAGAAAGAGAGACGGCGAGAGAGGGAACACAAGCAGGGGGAGTGGGAGAGGGAGACCAGGCTTCCCGCTGAGCAGGGAGCCCCAACGCAAGGCTCCATCTCAGGACCCAGGGACAATGACCCGAGCTGAAGGCAGATGTTTAACGACTAAGCCACCCAGATGCCCCTCATTTTTTATTGTAGAAAGAAGAAACATAAAAACAAAACGAAAAAAAAACCCACTAAAACACCAAAAACTTCATTCCCCGTTTCCTTCTGATTCTGAAAAGTTATTTTTTAAACCCACTTGGAGACTGGGGGAAAGACCCTAGAGTCATCATTTCAGAGATGGTGGAGCAATTGCTCTTCTTTCCAGCCCCAATAAAGGGTCTTAAGTACCTTTGTTTACCACAAAACAGGGATTAAGTATTATGTGAATGTGAACAAACTGGTATTGATAACACAGCTCAATTTTAGAGATAATGATTACAACCTAGCCTCACTGCGTTTCCCAGATTTTCAGGAATCTTGGATTACACACGAGAAGTTTACCTTTATTTATCATTTTCTTTTATTTCACTGGGGATGATATTACTTCATGGACATTTGACTGGAGGATCTTAAAATGAAAGTCTTATATGGGCAAATAGGGAATTAGGGAAAAAGCAGCAATGAGATTTCTTTGTATTGATCTTATCACTCATTTCAAAGATGAGATAATACCTTCTATCAACTGCAAACACTTTCATTTAGCTCCTATAAAACTAGTATTAGTTCCATTTATTTTGTCCTCAGAACCAGGATTTAGTTATATTTATTCAATTCTCAGAACTTGTATTTTTCCAAAATGAATGTTCAAGTCTGAATCATTGCTTACTTCTCTTAGGGCATTCAAAGAAGGAGAGAACAAAAAACCATGTTCGAAATTAGTTCCTGCTTTAAAAATTTTATTTCTACGACACAGATTCTAAACTCAAGACCAGAGTATAAAAATATGAATTTGTGAACAATATTAAGTGTCCTTAATATTCTAAAACCTGTCTCTTATTTTTCTTTTTAAATGTTGTTGAAGCTAGGAAACTATTCCTTGTAGTGGATCCCCACTTAGGATAAGATGCTCATTATCCCAGCTCCTGAGGTGGCTCACAGGGAACTGCCCTCAGCTGAAGAGATCCTCCTTGCCCCAAGTCCTACGCTCTCCCAGGGGTCACCCTGCATTCAATAATGTGGGGGGAGAAAGGCCTGCTTCCTTGCCTAAGGGAGAAAATCCTGAAGAGTTATCCCAGTGAGATGTCATCCCTGCTGCTCTGTGTCACCCCTCCCACCGGGGCAGCTGCGGAGGCCATTATTCAGTACACCTTCTGCAGGCAACTCTGTCTTAGAATCTGTATCTATGGGAACTGATCTGAGATATTAAGTAAATATAACATGAGTTACCCTCTCCTAGAGGAGTAGTGATACACTTTTTAAAAAGTATAAACTCTTCGAATATATGAACTCCAACCATATAAGATTCTCACCCAAGCAACTCCAAGTGATGTACCTATGGGGTGTTTCCACATCAGACAATTGGCAATGGCACTATGGTTGCTGGCATCATGTGATTTACTCCCAGCTGAGAACCTATAGAGCCTCTTAGGAAGACTTGGGTGAACAATAAACTTAGAATTAAAACCCTATGTCTTAGTATTGATTTGAGTCAATGTCTTTGGATGGACCACTTAACTTTCCTGAACCCTCTTAGAAATGATCAAATGGTGAAGAAGAGACCCTGGTAAAAAGCAAAACTCTAGCCGTGGATTATCAAATATCCACTTACTCTCTCTTAAAATAAAACCAGAAATTAACATGTTTTATAGATTCATTGCCTTACCCAAGAGTGATACGGTCAGTCATTTCAAAGCATGATTCACAGGAAAACTTCATCAGAATGACCCAGGAAGCTTGCTAAAAATGCAGATTTTTGGATCCCCACCCCCATCTACTGAATCACAGTCTCTGGGGGTGGTGTTAGAGAGATAGCATTTTAAGTAGACATTCTTGGTAACTGTTATGCAACCTGAAGAGTGGCACGACAGGGGTGGGTGTGGGGGCTTGGGGAAGGGAAAAAAAAAAGGGTCTGAACCCACAGCCATTATGGATTAGCAACAATAGTCAAAAAGAATTGCCACTGAGAACTCAGGTATGGATGGACGAAATGGTTTTATACCACGTTCAAATGGCCCAAGACTTTTAGTACTTCTCAGAAGCTTAGGAATGGGCCTGAAAGTAATGGACTCTTCTACCAATCCAGAGCCGGGGGCTGTATCAAATAGGATACAGTGAGGGAATGGAGCTATAGGCCATCAAGTTCACAGTCCTGGGGCAAGGCTGCTTGAAACACCCGACACTGAGATCTAACTCTAGGGAGGAAGAACATGAAGACCAACGAGGGGATGATAGACGGGGAAATAAGGAGTGACCTAGGGGTTTCCACGAGGGGTACATATAATCTGGTTTAGTATAAGCTACAAAGTAGATGAAACACCCAAAGTTTAAAGACGGAGAACATTTAAGAGATGAAGTACATACAGTGACACTCTTTCTTATAAAGAAAATGCTGGAAACCCGGAAAAGCTGCCACAATTTTTTTGCACTTGGGTTGAATATGGTAGAGTTCATATTTGAAGTCACAGAGCGCTCATGCTCATTTCACAACACAATTGCAGGCACTGTTATAAATTTACAAGTGGCCCCGGGTGCCCCATTGATAACAAACATCTGTTAACCTGCTTCTACTTCCAGAGACTGTGCAAAGAATTAATTTCTCATTTCAGTCCTTCTCCTTAAGCTTTATTTACTCAGATGTGCCCAAGAGTTAAGTTCAGATTTCCAGCAGAGTGCCAGGGCGAGAAGCCCCAGAAGTTGCTGCATCTTTATCAATAAAGAGTAAGCATGGAGAAGATTATGGTGCATGTGAATGCCTCGCCTGCGATTAAAGACTTGTACCTCATTGTCATTTAAATCATGGGGTTGATGAATAACATCCCAGGAATAATGAGTATTCAGCTTGACAAACAGTTCCTTAAAAATTATCTAACACAATTTTGGCATATTGCTGTTTGTCAAATTATTCCTATGCCAGATGCTTACACAAAATCTGTTGCCCATTGCCAAATGGCCTAGCTGCACATTTTCTCATTAGATAGCATTGATATTCTGTGCAGAGGATGTATCAAAATATAATTGAAGACAAAGAGATCTGTACTTGTGTTCCGCATGGACAAATGCCTGTTGCCACTCCATACCTCCACTTACCTGCTGGTACAGCCCACTCCTCATCCTCTCGTTGGGGGCAACCAGAATGCACCAGCCACTGAGGACAGGATTGTAGCTTGCATTTTTATCAGAATGGAAGTAGAAAGTGGTTTGAAGAAGAGTTGCACTTATAACGTGCACTATTTCTGTCATTTTTGAAACATGCTGTATTTTCTGATTGGAGACATGTTCACATCCTAATATAGGACCTGTCACTCTGCAGCACAAATTACATGAGGGTGAGAGGAGTCTGCAGTGACTCTCTTGTCAAGACAGAGGGTTTTGGGCACCACCTCTGACCCACTCAAACCCCATCATTCTTAAAAAGAATTTGAAAGTCTTGAGCGGGTAACTCTCAAGGTTAGCGAGCACTTACGTCTCTAGAGATTAATCTGGTTTTTCAATCTTAGTGAAATAAAGCAGTGCCATAGCAGTGAGGGGGAAAAATGAGTATCTGGCTACACATAGTGTTTCAAATGAATTCATATTATCATTCAAAGAGGAGAGTAGATGAGCCTGTGATTGACAACTACAGTATGCAACATTTACAATTCCCTCTTCAGGGCTATTCAGAATCGATTGAAAAAGAATGCAGTGTTTAGGAACTACTCAGGGGTACTTTCAGTAAAATGCTTTAAATAATGATTGTCCAAAGCTTGCTAGACACTTGGTAAATGTCAGAAACACATTAAATATGTTAAATGGGCTTGTTCAGTATGTAGAAAACAAAGCAAGTGATTTACAATCAATTTCACACATGCCCAGGGCTGTCTCCCTGATGGAAGACAAGAAGGTCTTCTTTGGGGCACACCAAACCCAAGTCTTCATTTTGGTACAGGATATAATAAACTCACAAGGCTGGTCAACACACAGGATCATTATCTGGTGAGTAAAATCTATGCATTGGAGTTGAATACAAGTTCAGTGTTCAGTGTGCCTTCTGTGACTGAATAAGTGTCTGAGAGCTGGAGCTACATTCCCATGAAAAGTGGGCTATAAAAGAATACTTGGCTTCTTGAAGTTGAATTCCTATTCTCTGACCACTCTCTGTTGTCCTTTGGGCTTTCTCAGGCACTTCCCCCCACCATCCACACTCTTCACCATCATCGAGACACTCATACACTTCGTCCTTTTATCTTCTTCCAGCCCATCATCCCCTCCCTGGCTGCTCCTTTCTGGGTGATCATCTGAACCACTTTCTCATAAGGCATCCGGATTCCTTCAGAGTTGTATGCCCCCATCACACGTGTCCAGAAACACTTTGATGCGGACACAGCACTAAACTCATCTTCTCTGTATGCAATGGCTGGTCTCCAACCTCAGTCAGGCCATCAAAACTGCCCTTTAAGCCTTTTATTTATTATCAGCCAACTATCTGCCCCATGGTCATTGATGGTCCCAAACCTCACCCCACTCCTCCAGGTTGCACAACTCTCTGCAAATGGCTCTGATCTCTGCCTCAGAGAGCAAGCCTAATTTGTTGCTGTGGTTTTTCTCAACTTTCCATTATGTGTCTTTATTCATTTTTACACCTGTGCACATCTGCCCCTCTATTTTTCCCATCTTCGAGGTTGAATTTTATTTATTTTTTTTTATCTTTTTTTGTGGTCAACCCTTCCATTTTCTTTGGAAAAGAGTCTGTTCAGTCCTTCTGCCCATATTTTTTAAATATTTTTTTATTATTTATTCATTTGATACAGAAAGAGAGATTACAAGTAGGCAGAGAGGCAGGCAGAGAGAGAGGAGAGAGGAGGAAGCAGGCTCCCTGCCGAGCAGAGAGCCCGATGCGGGCCTCAATCCCAGGACCCCGGGATCATGACCTGAGCCGAAGGCAGTGGCTTTAACCCACTGAGCCACCCAGGCGCCCAATTCTGCCCATTTTTAAATCAGATTTTTTTTTTTTGGTGTTGAGTTGTTTAATTTCTTTCTGTATTTGGATATTAACCCCTTATCAAACATACCATTTGTAAGTGTCTTCTCCTATCCAATAGGTTGCCTTTTTGTTTTGGTGATGGTTTCCTTCTCTATGCAAAAGCTTTTTATTTTGCGATAGTCCCAATAGTTTATTTTTGTTTTTATTTTCCTTGCCTTGGTAGACATATCTATAAAAATGTTGGTATGTATATCCACTGTGGAAAACTGTATAGGGCTTCCTCAAAATATTAAAAATAGAAATACCATATGATCCAATAATTCTGCTACTGGGTTTTACCCAAAGAAAATGAAAGCACTAATTCAAAAAATATATGCACCCCTATGTTTATTGCAACATTATTTATAATAGTTAAGATATGGAAGCAACCTAATGCTCATGAATAGATGAATGGATAAGAAAGATGTAGTGTGTGTGTATATATGTACATATACATATTTATTACATATACATATATACATTTCATAAGTATATATACATACATGTATACATACACACACATATACACATATATACATACGCTCATATATACTTATACACACACGTACACAATGAAATATTATGCAATGATAAAAAAAGATGAGATTGTGCCATTTACAACAACATGGATGGACCTAGAGGGTATTATGCTAAGTAAAATAAGGCAGACTGAAAAAGACAAATACCATATGATTTTATACTTATACACACACGTACACAATGAAGTATTATGCAATGATAAAAAAAGATGAGATTGTGCCATTTACAACAACATGGATGGACTTAGAGGGTATTATGCTAAGTAAAATAAGGCAGACTGAAAAAGACAAATACCATATGATTTTACTTATATGTGCAATCTGAAAAAAAAGACCCAATGAATAAACAAAAAATAGGATCAGACATAAATACAGAGAACAAACTGATGATTGTCTGAGGGAAGGTATATGGGGGGGATGGGCAAAATGGGTTAAGGGGAGTGGGAGATATAGGCTTCTAGTAATGGAATGAGTAAGTCATGGGAATTAAAGCCACAGCATAAAGAATATATAGTCAATGATACTGTCATAGCATTGTACAGTAACAGACGGCAACTATACTTGTGGTGAAAGTAGGCAATGTATGAACTTACTTGTGGAATCACTATGTTGTACACCTGAAATTAATGTAACATTGTCAATGATACTCAAAAAACAAAATAATAAAACAAAGTCAACCTCTCTGTGCTTAGAACATTATTAGGAGTCAATAAGTGTGTGTTGAATTTACAGATGAACATACAGATGGAGACAGAAAATGACAGGACTATGAACTCACGGATAAGGTCGTAATAGCCTTTATTTTCTTTGTGATGTAGGAAGGCCTTCAATACCGTCTCTTTCTCCCACTTTTGAAACATGACTGGATCAGTCATGTACCTTTTTCTGTGTTCCTACAAGTTTCTCAAATCCCTTTAAATCTTAACATGTGTGAGTTTTTACCATTCCAGGTACCAATTTCCCTTCTCCACTCACATTCAACTTTCTCATGCGTTCATTTAACAAATGTTTCTTAGAGCTTATATGAACTGTAACACTCTGTGGTTCAAAGAGATATCTAGGCTCACAATATTTCTTGAATGTTCATTCATCGCATGAGTGGGGTCATCAGATATCATCTCAATCTAGAGAGCACTTATTTTTAGACAGGATGTTGGGACAATAGGCATAAACTGGGTCACTCTATTTATTACACATTGCAGCATGAAAAAAGAGCCTAATAGTAATAAAATCACGATCCGGGACTCTGGAGCTAGCCTGGCTAAGCTTCAAACTTGGGCTCTATCTCTTACTTGCCGTGTTACCCTGTGAAAATTTTGTAACCTCTATGTCCTTCATTTCCCTCACTATAACATGGGGAAAACCACAGTACCTCATAGGTTGTTTTAAATGAGTTAAAATGAAAGCACTTAGGACTCTGCCTACAATGTAGTAAGTACTGTGTAATTATTTTTGTTATCTGGTATTGTCCTTACAACTTCATGGACGTTGCTTTCACTAAGATAGACAATGAACTCCAAATTTCCAAAATGAATGGGCCATGCTTTCTTCAGTTCTTACTGCATTTGACACTTCTTAAAAATCTATTCCTTTGGGGTGCCTGGGTAGCTCAGTTGGTTCAACATCTGACTCTTGATTTTGGCTCAGGTCATGATCTCAGGGTTGTGAGATCAAGCCCCATGTTCGGCTCTGCTCTGGGTATGGAGCCTGCTTAAGATTCTCTCTCCTTCTTCTTCTGCAACCCTGTAAAAAAAAAATCTATTCTTTTTGCCTCCATAATATCCTCATGTCTGGATTCTTTTTATTCTTATCTGGTTCCATTTTGTCTTTTTTTTTTTCCAGGTTGATTTTGTGGGATCTAGTTCTTAAATGTGCTATTCCTTTGGCATCTGCCCATGAGCCATTCTTGAACTTCAGGCTCTCCCTGAGTGATGGAATTTACTCTCATGGCTTCACCTACCAACCATCTGCTGCTGACTAGTTAAATCCAAACTTTTCACCCAGATCTCTCTGCTGATTTCATGCTCACATATCCAACTTTCTGCTCAACATTGCTACTCTGTGTCCCAACTTTACCTCCAACACAACATATTCCAAATTGATCTCATCTTCATCCTACATCTGCCTTTTCCTTTTTTATTCCCTTAGTTGACGGAACCACAACCAGCCTCCATATACAAAGTAGAAACCAAAGAAATCTTTCTTTTCCTCTCTTAGCCTCCAAGCCAATAATAATGAACCCTGCGATACCATCACCTATGGATTGTGGGAATCCACCCCTCCCTTCCAAGTTCAGCACCATAGTTTTTTTTTTTTTTTAAAGATTTTTTTATTTATTCATTTGACACAGAGAGAGAGATTACAAGTCGGCAGAGAGGCAGGCAGAGAGAGAGGAGAGAGAAGGAAGCAGGCTCCCTGCTGAGCAGAGAGCCCGATGCGGGCCTCGATCCCAGGACCCTGGGATCATGACCTGAGCCGAAGGCAGCGGCTTTAACCCACTGAGCCACCCAGGCGCCCAGCACCATAGTTTTTAACTGTCACTCTTAGCCTGCCTTTGCCTGGATCATAGCAACTGTTCTCCCTGCTTTGAGTTTGCTCCAAGAAATCTATCTCCCAGGAGTCCATCAGTCCACACTGCCTCTGGCAAGAGAGGCTGCAAACTCAAATGTCAAGCTTGGGCAGGTATCGTGAAGGGAAGCATGCTAGAATAAGAAACAAAATATTGTCTCTCTCATTTTTCTTGAAACATGAGGTCCTCTTGATCTTTCACTTTTTTACTTTCAACAGAGACATGAGTACAGGGAAATACTTCTTTACTGTAGGAAAAATGCTGTATGCATGATGATAAATGGCCTCACTTATTTGGGTTCAGTGTTGGCAAGGAAGCAAAGAGTGGTGGAATCAAGACCACCCAGAGAACCCCTCTGTCTAGTCTAAATGGGACAGTCACTCGTCACCTCTAGCTAACAGACATCATGCATAATATGAACTCAGAGATACTGTATCTTTCCAGTTTTTGGAAGGAGAGTAGTCTCCTGATTTTTAAATATAGGAACAATTTTAAAAATTCAATATACTGGCCAAACAAATGTTGGCTAGATTTTTCCAGAGTGTCACAGATTTGCAATCTCACTCTAAAACATAGATTAGATCATGTAAATCACTAACTCTGAAGACATTAGGATCTCCCATTCTCTACAAAATCTTAGCACAGCAGGTAAGAAGGCCCATGCTCTGGCCCTTCTTTCTCCCCTTTTATGTCTCTAAAAGCTCTCTCCTTTCTAGTACTTCATGCTCTGGAGATGGTCAAATGAGTCTCATTCCTGAATTCATAAGCTTATATTTTATTCCGTACTACCTGTTTTGCTGCCCCCCCCCCCACAGCTATACCATCAATACCTCTTTCTATTCAACTAATTCAACCCTTAAATCTTGGTCATCACCTCCTGCAGTGGTAAGGTCTTCCCTGGCTCTTCTCCCTGCACCTCACTCTCACTGCTCTTCCTTCACTGTTTTGTGGAGATGTGTCTGTCTTTCCCATAGTAGATTTCAAGCATCTTGAAGGAAGATGCTTGTCCCATTCATATTCACACTTCAGCAGCAGAGCCCTATCCTAGTGTGTACACACAGGAAACAGTCAATAAAAGATGTTTGTTTTTCCCAGTGTGAATGAAAGCTGAGTAACAGACAACTCAAATTTTTATACTACCTTGTAGTGGCTTCTTGAAGAAAATCACGATCTCTTAGAATTTACTAATAAAGGGCTTTACACCTTACTGAGTCATTTCCAACTATGTTACTGTTTTTTCTTTCCATCATCTGTATGACAGAGGTTTATTCCCATTTTACAGTGAGAAAAGGAAACTCAGAGAGATTGGGAGACTTATTCAGATTATATCGTTATAAAGAAGTTATTAAATTCTACTTCTGCCTCTCACACCCCGTTTTCCTTTTACAACATCAGAACTAGTCTTAATGTAGTTCTAATTTCAGCATATGGAAATAAGAGGGTCTGTGACCTTCAACAGAACAAAAATCACATCCTTACTTTCATTAACCTTTAACTGAAATTTAGCATCTCTTTCAATTACATAAGAAGGTAACAAACCAAACTAGAATCAGAAGGACCCATGACTTTGTCTCAAATGGAAACTGCCAAGATTTTCACATCACAGCACAGTTGTTGCAGATTATTTGAAATATTGTTTATGTTCTTCATTATTTCAAACTATGGCTGCTCTTAGACTCACGGATGGATCTTGTTATTTGTTGCATTAATAAATGAGCACAAATTTACTTCTAAAAATATTTTAACAAGTAGATTTCAGTATATTTGACTTTCTTAGTTATCTCATGTGTTTTGTATTATGCATTTAAAACATTATTCTGAGAAGGGGGTCTATGGATCTTATAAGACCGTTAAAGTCTCCATGGCACAAAGCAGATTAAGAAGCTCTAAGGCTATCTTCTTATGTTGTGCCTCACTAGGAAAGGACCTCAGGGACCTAAGGTCTGTCATAAACACCCCTCCTCACTCTAACAGCAATGATCACACCACTGACAGACTCTGGCAGACTTCTTGAGTTCATATCCCAGCTCTGCTACTTAATAACACTGACTGCGAATTAGGTAAATCATTAACCTTGGTGCTTTTGTTCTGCCATGTGTACCAATATTATAGGATTGTTGTAGGAGTAACCAAGTTAATATATTTAAAGTGTTCAGTTCTGTATCCGGCAAGTCATGTAAGATGTGCTGATTCTTCTGATTACTATTTGTAATAGTCTTTCCTTCTACAGTAGAACACAGTCTCAAAATTCTTCTCAATATAGCACTGCAGTAACCAGTAACAATTAATTGGAGGTGAGTCAAGAGGTGGAAATTAGGGCACCTGGGTGGCTCAGTGGGTTAAGCCTCTGCCTTCGGCTCAGGTCATGATCTCAGGGTCCTGGGATCGAGTCCCGCATTGGGCTCCCTGCTCAGCAGGGAGCCTGCTTCCTCCTCTCTCTCTGCCTACTTGTGATCTCTCTCTATCTGTCAAATAAATAAATAAAATCTTAAATAAAAAAGGAGGTGGAAATTATTTGTCAGCTATGGAATTTTTCAGTTTATGGGCCTGGGCATGCCTCCCCAGGTTTTTGAGTTATACTCCCTTATGAAAACATACACTTTTAAACATTTCATCTATCAGCTACATTTATCTATATACTGACTGTATCTATATGGAATGAGCTCTTTTGCCTTGCCTACAATCAGACCAAAAGCTAGAGAGTTTGGGATCTATGGCTACAGGTACCTGATGCAAGGGTATTTTCTGAAGATTAGGTAAGAGACTCACTAGGGGAATAGGTGAGTAAAAAATGTCAGTAAATGATGATTATGAATGAATGTAATTATCACACTCAGAAAATTTATGGGAGGGAATTTACAGTGGCAGAGTTGAGTAGCCAATAGTTTGGTTGTTAGTCCACAGTTCAATCTTGGCTGTGGCATTCTCTAGCAAGGTAAACTTGAGAAAGTCCTTTTAGCTCTTGAAAGCTCAGTTTTTCCTCTACAGAAAAGAATAATGCAACCATGAATATCGTGAGGCTGACATGATGTGTTTTGGAGCTGATAAGCATCAATATAAGAACACTACATGACATGGTTAGGGAGACTCTACAAATGCAAGTTTGGTTTTTTTTTTAAACCTCACTTTTTAAGTATAGGATATCACTCCAACACCATATAAATCCTTTTAGAGTTTCTTATCCAAATGGCTACAAATGACCAAATACCACCCAAGAGAATCTGAGAGCTTACCCTTTACTGTTGAATAAACTAAAAAAAGCAACAGGCAGAAAATTGATGGCTCTAAGTAAAGCATCGTCCTCACATCCAAGGAGTCAGCACAATGACACAGACCTTTCCTTCTGACTACTCCACTCAAGACCTCATCAAGTAGTAACAGCATTGAGATGATGTGCTTCTGTCCAATGAACACCTTATTTCATTACTCGTGTCTCGGGTCTGGATGAGCAGGTCTAATTAAACAGGCACAGCAATGAACCATTCATCACACTCACTGAGCCCCTTTGTCATCTCAAAAGATTAAGCTTCCACTATGTCTTTTCTAAGAGTGAAGAGTTTAAGATGAAAGTTGACTTTGTGATTCCTTTTAGTTGTAAGTCTCCTATCCATCTGGCATAAATTGGGTACTGAAGTGTGTAATTCAATTCCTTTTAATTTTCACTCTTTAATGATAGGCATATATAAACAATTTGTCTTTATAATTGACTGTGCTGTTGGTGAGCACAGAAGTAATCCCTAATTCCAAGGAAATAAGGGGAAAATATATAAGGTACGGATGGAAGGGAAGGGGCCCTGTCTCTTGCCATTCTCTTACACACTCACTTCCCTGTTCGTTAGCCAGGGGTCAGCAAATTCTTGCACCAAGGATCAGATATTAAATATTTTTGGCTTTGCATGCCATATGGTCTCTCTTACAACTATTCATCTCTTCCATTGTAGTGTGAAAGCAGCCACAGACAATGAGTAAACAAGTGATCGTGGCTGTGTTCCAGTAAAACTTTATTTACAAAAACAGATGGTAGGTCAGACTGAAGGTGCAAGATGGAGTTTGTCGAAAGCGGCTTTAGGCTAGTGGTTTTTTTTTTTTTTTAATTTATTCATTTGACAGAGAGAGAGAGATAACAAGTAGGCAGAGAGGCAGGCAGAGAGAGAGGAGAGAGGAGGAAGCAGGCTCCCTGCCGAGCAGAGAGCCTGATGTGGGCCTCGATCCCAGGACCCTGGGATCATGACCTGAGCCGAAGGCAGCGGCTTTAACCCACTGAGCCACCCAGGCGCCCTAGGCTAGTGGTTTTCAGAGTGATATCTCAAGAGCATGAGCAGCAACATCACTTGAAGAGATTTTAGAAATGCACAATTCTGAGCCTAGATGTACAGAATCAGAAATCTTGAAGATGAGGTCCAAAAGTCTGTCTTTTAAGAAGCCCTCTAGGTAATTCTGATGCATGAGAACCACTGCTTTAGCCTCAGGGACCATATGTCTGATCCAGATAGAATTCCCTCCTACCCAGTTAACAGCTAGAACTCATTTCAAAAAATTTTCATGCTGAATGCCAATTTTAATGTCTGGAACTGCATCAGTATTTATATATTTGTTCAATATAAATTATCCATGGAGAATTCCTCTGAGAAAATTAGTTTGCCCATACTTCATTGCATAGATCATTTGTTCATTTGCTGACTGATTAAAACAATAATCTTATAAAGCAGAGAATTCTTCACTGCTAAATTCTACAAAGGTGCACAGCCAACCACCACACAAATTGGGATCAAATTATGCACCTTTTGGTGCAGTCAGAAGACTTTCTTCCAACTGGACTGAAGTGGTTGATAATCACTTTCCCAAAATGCAAAATTTTAAATGGCAGAAATAGACAATGTACTATACATACATTGGCCAAGCAGGTGTCTTGGTAAATCAGCAAGTTTTACAGTAAAGGAAATAAAATGCTCAAAATGAAAATATATATACATATAAAGTATGAAATGCCTTAGGGATGTAAATATCAGCATGTCCAAGTCTTGTCTAACTACCATTGGATAATGACAAAAACTAAACCAAGATAGTAACTATACTTGTCAAGATAATTTTCACACACATTTTAAATCACTGGGAAGTTATTGGTAAAATTAGATAAATTTATCATTCAATAACAACCTTGTGAATTTTTTTATAGATAATGAAACGTGATGCTCGAAAGTAGTAGAGTCATGCTGGAGATTATAAGGATTGCAAATGGTAAAGGTGGGAACTGATCACAAATTCATCTTAAAGAAGAGCTAGCAGCAGCATAAATTTACATTTCACATACACAGCAGAATGTTCATATCCCTGCAAATATTCTTTGGGAGATACAGTTCAATGGTCAGCTCTTCACTGAAGAGCTTTATCTTTTTCCATGGTGTAACATCATGATGGAAAGCCCAAACCAGAACTGTATTTCGTAGATTCCCTTCATTTAGAAAGGGTCATGTGAAATGGTGGAAATAATACATGTCATACAAAGGTGAGAGAGCAAAGACCTAAAACAGGCTTGAGGGGCACCTGGGTGGCTCAGTCAGTTAAATGTCCAACTCTTCATTTTGGCTCAGATCATGATTTCAGGGTTGCAAGATCAAGCCCTGTGTAGAGCTCCATGCTCAGCATGGAGTCTGCTTAAAATTCTCTCTCTCCCACTATTCCCCCCCACCCCACACACTCACACACTCTCTCCCTCTCTCTCTCTCTAAAAGAAAAAGGAAGGAAGGAAGGGAAGGAGGAAGAGAGGGAGGGAGGGAGGGAGGGAGGAAAAAAGAGAAAGAAGGAGAAGGAGGAGGAGGAGTAAAAGGAGAAGAAAGAAGGAAGAAAGGAAAGGAAGGAAGGGAGGGAGGGAGGGAGGGAGGGAGGGAGCTTAAGAATTGTTTCCAAGAAATAACATTGGAAATGATTACTGGTAGGTAGAAGTTATGGAGGGAAATAGGTCAGTAGCCTTCTGAGTGTTTGAAAGAACTATGTTGCCCTAACAAGAAGCTCAGATTTAAAAAAAAGATGTATTTAGCCATCTGAGTTTGAAACAACCCTTGGGTTCCCAAATTACTATGAATACAATGTACACTGTGAATGCTGTGGAGTCCCAAAGAGGACACAGTGACTGGCACTCCATTCAGATGAGGCCATGGGGGATGATGACAAAGAAAACCTACTGTGGGGCAGAGCAGGGCCATGGAGGGACTTGGACCAGGGTGTTTTCCACACCCTGCTGGGGCAGGTGTCTCTACAATACCCATAGGACAGGATTTCAGATTGTTAGGAAATGGTGACTGTTCTTTCTTACTCTGAAAGGGAGTTTTTCATTGTTTTTATCCCTGCTTCAACACCTATATATCTGGTGTGTGGGGTGGGATTGAGTGTTATGGTTTCTAGGAGGCCAGAAAATGAGGACCCTCATCCAGACCTGAAGAAACTACTCATGGCCTGGAGACTCTGGACTTTGGGCTAACTTTTCTGTGGGGGGTGGGGAATGTTCCGTATATGGTGAGATATTTGGTGGCTGGAGAGAAATATTGTGGTAGAGACACTTAGCTGCCTTCCAGAGTTCCACGTACTTTCACGGAGGAAAGGTGTGACCAGGAAGAGGCTGCTTGTTTTGCTACAAACTCTATTTTCCAGTTTCCTTACAACAATGTGGGACCACTCACCAACACAATGTGAGTAGAAGTGATGTGACCATTTCTGAGCCAAGGGGATAAGAAGTAGGTGGGCCTTCTCTACTATCCACCACTTGATATAGACACTTCTGGTAGCCATACATGATAGAGGTACAGTGAGGAAGACTCAGGTTTCCTGAATCACCACACAGAAGAGCGCCACCTCCCATTCAGGTATCCCCGAATCAGTTTTCTTTTTCTTTTCTTTTTTTTTTTTTTTTAAAGATTTTATTTATTCATTTGACACACAGAGAGAGATTACAAGTAGGCAGAGAGGCAGGCAGAGAGAGAGGAGAGAGGAGGAAGCAGGCTCCCTGCCGAGCAGAGAGCCCGATGCGGGCCTCGATCCCAGGACCCTGGGATCATGACCTGAGCCTAAGGCAGCGGCTTTAACCCACTGAGCCACCCAGGCGCCCCCTGAGTCAGTTTTCATGTGAGTGAGAAGTAAAGTTCTGTCATGTGAAGCCACTGAATGAAGCACTAGGGTGACACAGGAGTGTGACATCCAATTTTTGCCCCTCAAGTCTTATGAGATGCCTGGTGGACAGTAGCAGTCTTGAGAAAAGTTGGCCTGTGGGATAGCTCATCTGTTCTCTTCCCTAGGTACTCAAATCTATTTCTGGTTTCAGTCAGACTAGCTGAGTACTGACGCCTGAATCGGGTCATTGTGCATTACACAACCACCACAACTACTTTTATTGAACTGTGGGAGGCCATCAGCCCACACTAAGGAATGTTGGCAAAAACATTCTGTGAATTTGGGGATATGTAGTACAGGCCCTCCCATCCTTTCTTTCTTCTTCCATTCACTCACTAAACATGTATTAGCAGCCACTACACGTCATGGACTCTATTAGGGTGTGGGAGGATGCTGTAGATACTATTATTTTATACAGTGTCCTCTTTATTTAAACTTGGAGATGCTTCTCTCTGGTATTGTCTTAGAAAGAGCTATTCTTCTCCTAAGTAAGCTACCTGGATGAAGCTGGGAACTTCCTCAACCTTGTAACTACTCTCATTTCCCTCTTTGCATTGCCTACAAGGCTTAGAAGGCTTAAGGCCGATTTGTAGCGCACTGCTGGCATATTTATAGTCCCTGTGACCTTCTCTCGATGTATTCACTTCCCCCTTGGCCTCCTCTCAAGTCTCCTACGCTTGCTTTCCTTGGATCCTGGCTTCCTTCATGTATACATTACATTTTATCCTCCCTGCTGTGTTGGCTGCATCCCTGTAAGTTACCTTTCATCTTTTTCCAGAATATTTTTAAATGAAAAATGAAAAGAACAGAAATCATTTTCAGTACCATTTAGAGGTTCCTAATAGAGTGGGCTGAATCTGGACAACAGAAGTGGAGTTGGCTCTATCTGTGAATGAGAGCCAAGGTGTCACAAAGATGAGCATCTGCCTCCCTGAGCACCAGGGATTATTAATACCCAGTAATTTGCTGTTCATTTTTGAAGCTTTATGCTGATCTAATCTCAGCTGTTCACAGAGACATCTGTTGGTTCCACATTTGTGTTAAACTCACATCAGAGCCCAACTTTTGGAATGGACACAGAGCTACCCTTTAATTTATTCTATTTTGTACAATATACACCTGCTTGCCTCACATTTGGGGAGCACGTTATTAGATGATCAATTAGTGAACACTTGCTCAAATGTGAACATTAGCCTGGAACTCAAGAAAGCAATTTGGCCCCACCTTGCCTCTCTCAATGTTTTTTCCTATTACTCTCCGAGGCACCAGCCAGACTAATTGGTGCCCTTGAAACATGCTTTGTGATTTCTGTCTCTCTATCCTTTGCTTCTCCTATTAACTAGATCTGGGTTAAGGACAATAGTTTATATTCATCAAGCACTTACCTGCCAGGTATTTGTAGATCACCTTACTTGTTAACTCATTTAGTCTTTGCACTGATCCTATCAGGGAGATGCTTTTTTTTTTTTTCCATTTTACAGATAAGGAAACTGAAGGCAGAGGAGTAAGAGCTAAGTTCCTTTCAGGTTGACATTTTGTCTATGTTAGATAAATCTATGTAAGCCACCTTTAATGCATTATGGAAAGTTAATAAATGAAAAATTAAAAGCACAAAAATAATTCTCTTTCTAAAAAGAGCTGGAATTTCAACTCATACCACCTTATTCTCCAGCCCATGCTCTGGGCCACTACGCCTTTGGTTCTTTAACCTGCTTATAATTTAGTATCCCTCGTGGGGCTTTCAGAAAATACAAATGCCCAATCCCTCCCCTTAGTACAAGTAAAAACAAATGACTAGGGGTGTGATCAAGACATTGGTATTTTTAAGAACCAATGTAGGTGATTCTTTTTTTTTATTTTTAAAGATTTTATTTATTTATTTGACACACAGAGAGAGAGAGATCGCAAGTAGGCAGAGAGGCAGGCAGAGAGAGAAGAGGAAGCAGGCTCCCTGCTTGGCAGGGAGCCCGATGTGGGACTCGATCCCAGGACCCTGAGATCATGACCTGAGCTGAAGGCAGAGGCTTTAACCCACTGAGCCACCCAGGCACCCCCCCACTGTAGGTGATTCTAAGGTACAGTTAAGTGGCAGTGCATAGTGTTCTTCAATCTTCCTAACACGGCGGGTCTCTTCCTTCCATGGTTAAAACATCATAATCCCAGTCCTTTTCACTTCTTTCCTTCCTTTAATGGAATCACGTCTCCCCCTGCCATAGTGATCCTGATGCCTTACCAAAAGTTTTCTTGAAAAACCTTGGAATCCCATCCTTGACCTTCTGAATATGCATAAGACAGGGCTTTCCAGTCATAGGTCTAATTAAATGCTAGCATTTCTCTGCAAGTCACTTCCTCCTGCATTATATCTGCTCTGAGTCTTTGCCAGCAGACCATGATGCACCTTTGCTGAGTGAGCTTTGAGCCAAAGATCAGAATTAACCTGCAGCCTTTCCAGCATTCCTTTCTTGGGTTTATTCTGTCAGAAATATGGGCCCAGGTACAATAAAGAGCAGTTCTAGTAGAAGCCATTTCTTTAATTCCTTTGCTAGCTAATGATACACTCTAAGATAAAGCTAACCATGACATGTGCGGGCACGAAACCCTTTAGTGCCCGCCTCCACCCATCTTGGACTGAGTTCCACTTCAGCATGGCTGCCCGGGTGCCATATGAGCTCACCCCAGTGACCACTCTGCTCTCCCTTCTTTTTATACCTCTCCTATGTTCTCTCCCTCAGGCATGCTGAACTGCCGTCAGATCCTTGGATGGATCAGATCCCCTCTTGACTCCGGACTTCTGCCTGTGCAGTTCTTTCTGCCTTAAACATTCTTTCACATTGTCTTACCTAGATGCTTAGGAACTCAGGGTGAATGTCACCTCTGCTGGGAAAATATCCAGAGCCCTCCCCACCATGGGTTAAGACACTCACCTCTACTCTCAGAGTACATTGGGCTAATCCCCATCACAGCCCAAATCACACAGTTTTGAAATTACCCCTTTACTGCTGTCTCCCCTGGATCTCAGTCTTTAAAGCAGGGTCCATGGCCTATCAGTTACTCTATCTCTGATGCTTAACATCAGAGAGGATGAGTCAGTATTTGTGGAAAGAGCCTTCCAATTTGGGCATTTTCTTGGGCCATATTATGTATCATTTTTGGTTTATACAGGAGGTAGTATTAAACACTTTTCTCTTGAATTCTACAGATCCTGCAAGATAAAATCATCAAAAATGACAGGTTTAAGACAAGTGGTGTTAAATCCAAAAAATACACCAAAATTTGTATGTCAGTCAGCCAGTAGGCTGCAAGGCCTTTTGTAGAGTTTACCTGTCTCAATAATCATTGAGTACACAGAATAATTCTACCTTTGATCAAAAGTTCTGTGTAAACTTCATACTTATATATGTTTTGCCTCCATTGGAACATGGGAAGAGTCAGGAATGGAATATATTTCTGCTTAAGGTCTTTTTTGTTTGGCTTAAAATGGAATAAAATGTTCTCAGCATATAAACACAAGGAAAGGGGTAAGTAATGTCAAGCTCTTTAACGTACTTTAAAACAATCATTTTAAGTGCAGAATCTGATGGGTTTTTATGGATGAATCTTTTTCTATACCATTTCTTATAAGTAGCAGAGAATATTTACACTGACTTCTAACAAGTATTGCTTGTAACAAGTGCATAGTTAGAAGAGGCTACATTTACATAGAAGTGTAAAAGCAAGGGTTAGGCTAACCTGCCACAGAACATTGTCCTTTAATTGCTGCAAAATAACTTAATGCAAAGCATCCCAAGTTACCACAACACACAGCACCAACAATGCAACAGTAACACAACATACAAATTCTAACTTATTTATTTCGGGTTGAGTAAATATTTAAAAGACTTAGTTGTCAGTTTAGTTTTATTGATAGTGATTATCCCTTCTATGAAGTTAAAAACCACCTGAGTTTTGATTGCCCCCACCAAGTACAAGGAAGCATCTTTTCCCTGCTTTCACCATGGAGAAAAATTAAAGGAGTATAATACTTCAGTTGAATTTGTGGAATACAGAGGACAAAAGAATGTTTTGTCATGTATAAACTACACATACTCTCAAGTCTAGGTCTGAAAGTCACTCTGATGGCTTTATTTCTTCTCCATGTTAACAGTAGAAAGATGGTCCACCAGATATGGGGGGATCTTAACTCTACGAATCTTCTCAACTCTTAGAACCGATATTTATCGAGAATAACTCTGTGTTAAGTGCTGTGCATGCCTTTCCTCAATTCATCCTCGTGATCACATCATGAAGTTGCCTCTGTGTAATGCGTGTTTTCAGGAGTGTGGAAACTGAGGATTAGAATCACAGTACAGCTGAGATTGGAACACAAATCTGTCTGACCCCACTACCTGGGTGGAAAATGCACACATTATTTGAATATCTCCTCCAGGCATTGTGCTGGGCAGTGGAGTAGAACCTGAACGAGACCTTCACGCACCATCTGTTGTATAGCAATGAAGATAATATTGACATGAAATTTAAAGTGGGAATTATGTTACAAATGGCGACGAATAATACACACTGGTAGCATGCATCAGGAGGAATTACAGTAGTTACTGAAGGCCAGGGAGATAGAGCCTTCAGGCAATAAGAAAGAAGACCTTTCAGTAATCAAGGCAAAGGATAACCATGGCCTGAGCCTGGTTCTTAGAAGTCAAGACGGAAAAAAGGGAAAAGATGGAGAGATGTTCAGGCATTAGAATCGAGAAAGTTCGATAGAATGGATATGGGCCGTGAGGAAGTGAGAAAAGGCAAACATGTTTCTTCCAAGAGGCTGGCTTCAATAAAGAACATACGCCTGTCTTAGTTCTTACAGGTTGCTATAATAAAATACTGTAGCTGGGGTAACTTATAACCAGAAATTTATTTCTCACAGTTCTAGAGGCTGGAAGTCCAAGATCAGAGTGCCAGCATGGTCATGTTCCAGGGAAGGTCCTCTTCCAGGTTGCAGATGTTCAACTTGCATCCTTACATAGTAGAAGTTGGGGGTCTCTCCCACCCTCATGACCTAATTACCTCCCCAAAGTCCTACTTCCTAATACCATCTCCTTGAGGCTTATAATTTCAACATATGGATTTTGGGGGGACATGAACATTAGGTCCATTGCCGTACAGATGCTATTCACTGATGTGGGGATTGTGCTCACATTACTATTCTGATAGAAACATGTGCTCCATTTTGAGCATACTTAATTGAGGTGTCTTTGAAAAATGCAAATGGCAACATCTAGTAATTGTCTGAACAAAGGGCCTGGAGTTTGGAAGAATGGATTAGGTTAGATAGCAACTATCTAAGTTTCTGAAGCCATGAGAGTGAATGAATGAAGTCACCTAGAGAGAGTGTCTATAGTGAGAAGACAAAAGACAGCTCTCCTATGAATGCTGAGAAAAGACCAAAGTGAAGGCTAAGTCAATCTACACCTAATGAACTTTGTCTTTGACAGAATGCACACTCTCTGCTCCTTTCTGAAACTGATCATGTCTATTGAGATCTTTTATCTCAGAGATGCTTATGTGTACTAACAGTCACTTAGAAAATGATTGTTTTCTTTTACTTAGACTAGGATTGGAAGAGGATGTTTTCAATATCTTCCCTTTTGAATGGAAAACAAGCACCATATTCAACTTGCCTCCTCTCTTCATACTCCTCAGGAGACAGACTTCTACATCATTATCTGACCTGCCTTTTTTTTTTTTCTATGCACACATGTTTAGAAGCTCAAGAGCCTTGTTCTATGGTTGGAGGTAATCAAATGAGAGAGGTATGTAAATATTGGTATTTCAATCAAAGCTGCAGTTCTGACTTAGGGTTTCTCAAAATCCAGATACACACTCATTAATGAAACTATACATTTAATATTGTGTTCTTAAAACAATCATGACTTTATTAAGGCTAATATAATTGAGGACTCATGATACACCTGGAGATTGTAGTACGGATTTGTGGTTTCTATGAATTATCTCATTTGATGTTCTCATCAGCTCTTTGACATTGCACCTTTTTTTATCCCTGTTTAACAGACGAGGAAACTGCAGATCCAGGAGAATAACATGCTGAAAGAAAGCTGACTCATCAGGGGCAAAACCAGGGCTGAAATCCACACCCGCGTGGACTTCAATTGCCACAATTTAGTCTCGCCACAGAAATGTTCCTGCTGTGTGTTTGGGAAGGAATGCAATCTTAACATCTTACACGGGCCCTATTGTCAGACTGTCCATGACTAAATCCTGGCTCTACTGTCTGGAAGCTGTGTGACCTTTGGCAAGCCCCTTCTTGCTCTGAGACTCGATTTCCTTATCGGTAAAATCGGGACAATAATAACAGTACTCATTTCATATTGTGAAATGTGAGGTGAAAATATTAATGTTCTCAAGGGGGTATCTGACACACACTGCTCATCAACCTTCACTTTGTGTGGTTATTAGTCTAATTTTTCTACAAGGGCTGTTAAGTAAAGAATTTTTATAGTGTACCTGTGACCTTATTACACTATTTTTCAAAAGCGTGTACTTACATAGTCTGAAGGGAGTGGAACCGGATAATGTGAGAAACAACCATTTGTCTGTAACCTTCTTTTTCACAAAATAGACTCATTAATGCCTACATAACCTACTTAAAGTTTACAGGCTACCCCAGATTTCGGGAATGGGGTAGTTAGGCATCCTTCGGCAGAGGTATTTTAGAGACTTTTCTTTTTTTTTTTGGCTACACAGAATATAGCATTATCAATTCATAAGGAAATGGAGTCAAAGAAGATACAAGTTAGTCAGGAAGAAAATAAACTGACATGAGCCTGTAGTTAGCCACAATGTTTAAATATACCCCCAATTATAAACCCTTTGCCCTCATGCCCTTCCTGGTATAAAGAACCTATTAGTTAAAATGTTATCTAATGTCAGACAATAGAATGGAAAAACAGTGAACGTTTCTATCAGAAGCTGTTGTTTGCTTGATTTGGGGGCGGTTATGAGAATTCTTTCAGCAACGTGAGTAGTTGGTAACAGAGAGAGGGTGAGACATTCAGGTGACAGCAACAATCGTGGAAAACAGTGTGTGAGGAAGGCGGCAATATCAAAAAGACAATTTGATTTGCCTTGTTTGCCATTGTTTGAAGTGTGAGCATCGAGGTTTTGCAATCTGATGTCAGACGCTACAGTAGGAGGATTTTATCTCAGCAGAGGGCTCTCAATGCTGTCTCCTCATGCACAGAATTCCAGGTTGACTTTGTGGGACCAATTTTCCACAACAGATACCATACCACTGCCTTCTCCAAGAATTTGATGAGCACATCTCAGTTTTAAGAACTATGTCAGGATAATGTATAAAAATGTTGAATCACTACATAGTATACCTGAAACTAATGTAACATTGTGTGTCAAGTATGTACAAATTAAGCAAAAAAGAACTATGTTAGGAACAGAAGATGCACAGCTCAATTATGACACTACTGTTTAGCTCCATCTATCTTTTTTGCCTCCTCTCACATATGATATTATTGTTCTTTGGGTTTCAGCCACAGTAGCTTTCTCTGAAGTTCTTGATCAAAACCCAAGGCTTTTGCCCATGCTGGCTCTCTGCCTAGAAAGCTCTTCACCCAGCTAGCTTGAGTCATACATAACATCTCCAAATTCCTGTCACTATTTCACAGAAGTCTTGGCTTTCTGGCCTCCTTTGGATTCTTTGTGATAACACCCTCTCCAAGGACTGAGTTCTTTTCCTTCTGAACTTGCAGTTTCTGCTTGGAACATGTTTATGTATGATTAGATTGAGGTGTGTTCCCCTGCTGGATTGTAGGCTAGGTCTTTCTTCATCATTATGTGACCAAATGTTTGGCATAATTCCTAGGACGCGTCAGTGTTCTGAAAATAATTGTTGAGTGAATGGGCGAGTCTCTCTTTCAGAGAAGATCACAAGTCAACAAAAGCATAGAGTACAGTATGGCAAGTTATGGGAAAAGTTGTACAGGAGGCTTCAGGGATGTGGAGGAGGGTATCTATTAGTTTTGAGTGTGGTGGTTTGAGGGAGGACCTGTGGAATTGGTAGTTCAAGCTTGGTGACAAAGTGAGCATTGGGCAATACAGGGTATGGGTGCTGAGGGAACGTTAATTAGGGTCAATATAAGAGTCTCACTTATTGCAGTAATGAAATTAGGGAATGGAGGACTGAAGGATCTGAGATGCGTAGGAAATGAAAGATATGGGTGTCTGTGCTGGAGGGGATGCTTAAGTAAAAACGTAGCATGTCTGAATGGTGGTGTCATTCTCTGAGGAAGGGAATACCGAAATGAGCTGGTACTCTGAACCTTTGCTACCCATGCTTCTTAGGCAACCTCCTACCTATCATTTCTAGCAGCTCCTCATTTGGGATACCTGATATCCTGCTGCCATGTCTTGGAAGAAATGATTTAATTTCTTTAAGGCATCAGGTTCCTCCCCAATAAATTGGGGATAAGAATAGTAACTGTCTTATAAGGCTGCTATTGTAAGAGTTATATAAAGTAATACAGACATATTTCAGAAATATTGCAGGTGAGGCTCTAGACCACCACAATAAAGCAAATATTGCAATAAGGCAGGTCAAATAATTTTTTTCGTTTCCCAGTGCATATAAAAGTTATGTTTATACTGTAGTCTATTAAGTGTGCAAGAGCATTATGTCTACAAAACAATGCACCTTAATTCAAAAATACTTTATTGCTAAAAAATGCTAAGCATCATTGAAGTTTTCAGAGAGTTGTAACCTTGTTGCTGGTGGAGGGTCTTGGCACCATAATGGTGGCCGCTGACTGATCAGGGTGGTGGCTGCTGAAGGTTAGGGTGGTTGTGGCAATTTTTCAAAGTAAGATGACAAGAAATTTCCTGTACTGACTGACTCTTCCTTTCACAAGCGATTTCTCTTTAGCATGTATGCTGTTCAATGGCATTTTACCCACAGTAGAACTTCTTCGAAAATTAGAGTCAATTCTCTGAAACCCTATCTCTAAGTCTATGTAATATTCTAAATCCTTTGTGTCATATCAACAATCTTCACAGGTTCTTCATGAGGAGTAGATTCCACCTCAAGAAGCTCATTATTTTAATAAATAAATAAATAAATAAATTTAATTTATTTGCTCATCTGTAAGAAGCAACTCCTCATATAGTTCAAATATTCTCATGAAATTTTAGCAGTTCAGCTCCAGCTTCAGACTCCACTTCTAATTCTAGATTTCCGGTTATTTCTACCACATTTGCAATTATTTCCTTCACTTACACCCCACAAAGTCTTCCATGAGGGTTGGAATCAACTTCTTCCAAACTCCTATTAATGTTGGTATTTTGACCTCTTCCCATGAATCACAAATGTTCTTTATGGCATTTAAAATGTTAAATCATTTCCAGAAGATTCTCAATTTACTTTGCCCAGATCTATCAGAGGAATCACTATCTATGGCAGCCATAGCCATATATTTCTTAAATAAGACTGGAAAGTCAAAATTATTCCTTGACCCATGGGCTGCAGAATAGAGTTTGTGTTAGCAGGTACAAAGCCAACATTAATCTCACTCTACACTGTCATCAGAGCTCAGATGATCAGGTGCATTACAGTGAGCAGCATTTTCAAAAAAATCTTTTATTATAGCAGTAGGTCTCAACAGTGGGCTTAAAATATTCAATAAACTATGTGGTAAATAGATGTGCAGATATACGAGCATTGTTGTTCCATTTCTAGAGCAAAGGGAAAGTAGATTTAGCATAATTTAAAAAATATTTTTATTTTAATTCCAGTATAGTTAACATAGTGTTATATTAATTTCAGGTATACAATATAGTGACTCAACAATTCTGTACATCACTCAGTGCTCATTATGATAAGTGTACTCTTAATCTCCTTCACCTATTTCACTCATCCCTTCATCCACCTCCCTTCTGGTAACCATTAGTTTGTTCTCTGTAGTTAAGAGTCCATTTCTTGTTTTTTTTCCTCTCTCTTTTGTTTCCCCCTTTGTCTTGTTTCTTAAATTTCACATATGCGTGAAATCAGATGTATCCGTCTTTCTCTGACTTATTTCACTTAGCATTAAACTCTCTAGCTCCATTCATATCATTGCAAACGGCAAGATTTTGTTCTTTTTAATGGTGGGATAATATTCCATTATAGATATATACTCATCTTCTTCATCCACTCATCTATCAGTGGACACTTGGGCTGCTTCCATTCTTTGGCTATTGTAAATAATGCTGCAATAAACATAAGGGTGCATGTATGTTTCTGAATCACTGTTTTTGTATTCTGTATTGGGTAAATAGCCAGTTGTAGAATTACTGGCTAGTTGGGAGACTGAGCATAATTGTTAAGGGTCCTAGGATTTTTGAAATGATAAATGACTACTGGCTTCAACTTAAAATCACACACTGTGTTAGCCCCTAACAAGACCATCAGTCAGCCTGTCCTTTGAAGTGAAAAAAGCAGGTATTGAGTTCTCCTCTCAAGCTATGGTAGTCCTAGATAGCATTGTTCTTTTAAGGGAAGGCTGTTTCATCTACATTAGAAATCTGTTGTTTAATTTAGTTACTGTCATTAATTATCTTAGCTTGATCTTCTGGATAACTTGCTGTAGCTTCTATATCAGCATTTCTTGCTTAATCTTGCATTTTTATGTTGTAGAGATGGCTTCTTTCATTAAATTTCATGAACCAACCCCTGCTATCTCCTAATTTTTCTTCTGTATCTTCCCCACCTCTCTCAGCCTTCATAGAAATGAAAAGTTAGGGCCTTGCTCTGGATTAGACTTGGACTTAAGGGAATGTTGTGACTGGTTTGATCTTCTATCCAGACCACTCACACTTTCTCCATATCAGCAATATGGCTGTTTCCCTTCCTTATCATTCATGTGTTTGTTGGAGTAGCACCTTTAATTTCCTTGAAGAACTTTTCCTTTGCATTCACAACCTGGCAAGAGGCCTAGCTTTCTTCCTATCTTGGCTTTTGACATATCTTCCTCACTAAGCTTAATCATTTCTAGTTTCTGCTTTTAAGTGAGAGATGTGTGACTCTTACTTTCACTTGAACACTTTAGGGGTCATTGTAGGGTTATTAATTGGTCTAATTTCAATAGTGTTGTGTATAGGGAGGTCCAAGAAGAGGGGGAGAACTGGGATAATAGGTCTGTGGAGCAGTTAGAACATATACATTGCACCTTAAAGAGTGTTGATGAGAACAGGTGCCCAGCATGAAGCAAAACTGGTGTAGAGGCACCGAAAGAGATGATGAATGATAACTTTTGAGTGGTCACATGAAGGCCATTCTAAATTTGAAGAAATGGGACCTCCCTCTGAATGAGTGGCTAGTTAACCATGGAATCATTTTACCACCCTAAGTAATATTAGATGGCATGGAATGTGAGTCCATTGAATTTTCCACTGAATTCTTTAAATGATGCAATAATGAGGGGCACCTGGCTGGCTCAGTTGGTAGAGCATGCAACTCTCAATCCCAGGGTCATGAATTCGAGCCCCACACTGGGTGTAGAGATGACGTAAGAAATAAAATTAAAATAAATGCATTAATAAATGATGCAAAAAAGAAAGTACCAAACGATATCAAGGATTATAAGTGAACTATATAAGTTGGGGAAGGTGAACGTGTTCCACCAATGTCTTAGCTCATTTAGAAATCTAGTCTTATGTAGTGGGTGCATGAAACTTCCTTTCTATGTCCACTCCACTCATTAGGGAGCCCAGGTCTCTCCTCTCACTTCCTGGAATTCATAAGCATCCTGGAAGTCACCTCTGCAGCATGGAAGCCTAAGGAGGCCTTAGGACACTGGTGATTATGACTCCTGTTGGACAATCAGGCTGCAATTTGCTAGCTGCTGTTTGTGGATGGTCTTTCTGGGAAGGTGGTCAAAAGGATACAAAGAGAGTGTGTTGAGCTATCATGTACAGTGCTCTCTTGGGTGGTGGTTGGATAGGTGAGTCTACAGGGGGTGACACACATCTCTGGTGGTAGTGTCAGATAGCCTTTGCACCAGTGGACCACATTTCTCCTACCCAAGTGTTCTTTCCTTTCTCCCTCCCTGACCTGACTCATCATATTACTTCAGGAACAGGAATAAATGAACCCTTCCATTATGTATCTGAGTCTTGGAATGACTTTTGAATTTAAACACCAAATATTTGGGCATCTATCCTCTGGTTAGTGGGTGATTCATGTTCTGTTGTTTGGGTTGGGGTAGGCCCTCAAAAATCCCAGTTGCTTGGGTGGATTGAGGAATACATCATTAATTTTTCAAGATATTCATCTGCATAAATTTCCACATAGGCTTCAGAAGGGGACATAAGTTTTGCCATATCCTTAGATGAAGTTATCAGAACCTTCCATAAAGAAATGTACTGATATCGTCAGCAGCTTCCAGTGCTGCTGCAGAAGGACAGGGCTATAGATTTTCCTAAAAGTGTGAAATAATTCACAAGTCTTGCTCGTTATTCATATGGACAGTGCATTAATAACACAGGACCCTGAAATCTTGCCTTATCTAGGCTGAAGCCCAACTAGAGGGATGAGGAGATGACTCCTTAGATTTAGAACAACATTTTTCCCCCTTTCCGAAAAAAGTAAGAATTGATTAAAAGTGCTCTCATATCAGACAAGAACAGGTATTTGAAAACACCTAAGCTTTTTGGAAATAATGGAAACCCATGGCTTTGGAGCTACTTTTGGGAAATTTTCTTTATGAATTTGGAATTCTGTGTAACCAAGTACATTCCAGCTAGAAAAATGATAAGAATTTGGGGTGTGTTGTACCATGACTACACACACACACACACACACGTGACACAGTTACCACTACAAATATTTGCATAGAGAATTTTGTACCTCCCAAGTGGCTATATTAATTGACATTAAAATGGGACTTACTATGTTTATGTCCAAGCACATGCACTAAATACACTTTCACATATGGTTTTCCCACAGAAGTGAGATCAAGATCCTTAGAAGATTTCTTAGATGGTACCCAGATATATGAACTTGATCCTATTGAAGACATGGAGGGCATTATGTATACAAGAATTGTTGCTAAATAAAGCCACTGCACAGTTATAATGCATGTAATTTGTATTATGTTCCACAAACATCCAGTCTCATTATAAAATTTCCTATTTATCTTCCCTTTTGGTGAACCAAATAAAGAAAAGTAGCTAACTAATTGAGTTTGTAAGCCGTTTATCACCGAGTATGATTTATATGTAATTTTTCTTTCCTGTCTCCTTAATACTGGATATTACCAAACTTTTTATCTTTGCCTATTTGATTGATGAAACATTACATTTCAGTGCTTAATTTACATTTCTTCAATTGAGTGATGTTGAACATTTTTTCCATGTTTACCAGCCATTTTCTTAGGCAAAAAAAAATGCGGGTTGAGACTATTTTTTAAATTATGTAAAACCGTTTTGATTTACCAGGTTATTTATATGTGTATTGCACGTGTACACGGATATTTTCTATAAGGATGCATAGAAATCTGGCGACAGTGGTTTCTTCTGGCAACGAAGATGTGAGAAAATCAGTGGGCAAGGGGGGGAGAAGAACTCTTATTTTCGTTTCTTGCTGTTTTTGTGTATGTACATTTCTATTTATGCCAGGTTATGTATGTCAAAGAGTAACATTTTCCAGAAAATTAATTTTTTTATTTAACTTGAAAATAGTAGGGAAACGACTCTGAGCCAGGAAGCAGGGGTCTCCAGATCAGGCAGGTCACACGAATGGGCCATAGATGTGTCATAGATATGACACAATTGTGTCATAGAAAGGGGCAGGGCCTGTGCATACTGGAGTATCACATCCAAAGGCACACAGTCCACTTTTTTTCACTACTCTGCCAACCGAAGGAACAGGTCTGAAGGTACTTTTTGCCAGTGGGCTGTCAGTTGGCAACTGCTGCTTTAAACTTAAAAAAAAAAAAATGACATCCACTCTTAGTTTCAGAAGTATGGGAATATCTGAAGACTGAATTCCTGTTCTTTTTATTATGCAAAGGAAGAAAACATAGAGACAGACCTTTTATGAGATGGTACAAAACGCTTTGTCACTTCTTCTACATCCTTCATCTCATTCCTCCTGCTAATGCAGACTTGGATCCCTCACATACCTGGGCAGGATTAGGTGCCAAGAAAAGGAGCAGAAGAAAATTTGTATGTAATTCAGAAATTATGCCTGATTGTGCCAAATTTTTTTCTAACGATGCTCTAGTAGACCCTCTTCAATAACAATAGAAACTCCCTTCAGAGATGCCTCCTGATGAAGTCAACTGAGCTCACCATCTACTAAACAAACTAGAATCTGTCTTGAAAGAACAGGCAGGCATCAAACAGAGATGGTAATGAAGGGACCCCAGATTGTCATTGTGTCCTGCATCCCTGATCTGCCACAGCAATTCATTATGTTGGTGTTTCATTGTGTGTGGACGACAGGTAACAAATGGCAGAACCAAAATAGGTCATCTTCCTTGTCCTCTAAAACGTCTAATATTTGCGAATAAAAATAAGGGCTTAAGCTTTTACACACAGTGTTTGCTCTGGAAGGTCCCTAGATGATTTCCAAAGTGCAGTCGAGCCTGACATGTCATGGAGATATTATAAATCACATTACGACCAAGACCTGTTGTGCAATGTTTGGTTAGCTGGTGTTAAGAAAAAACACTGAGCTATTGGCATAGGAATTATCAGTCAGTCTCAAAAGACCTCAAATGCATTTCTGGAAATAAAAACAAAGACATAGTCCATTTGTCTATACTAGCATGGCCTGAAGTTCATTTCAAGGAACACTGGGTCTACAGGGCACAAGTAACTGTTACAGAGAAAAAGGGTCTCTAGTCAAAGAAGTCTGGGACATAATGGGTCCAAGTTCAACAAGTTTCTTGTCTGCAGAACTTCTCAGAGCCTTTAATATAGTATTACTAACCCCCCTTAATTTCCTAAGAAGGGGCTATTATATGCAGTATTTCTTATATATATTCCATACTACTCTATAGAAAACTACTGGCAAATTTCAAATTTGCTTCAGTTCTCAGACTTTTATTTCCACCATGGTTGACTCTAGGCAATATGATGGTATGTGAGCAAGAAAATTTTATCATGTATTTTTGAAAGAACCAATCAACAGAAGTAATTTTTATAGGTATTCAGGTTCTGGAATCTCATATAATACAAGTTGAAAAAAATTTGAAGTCTCAATCTACCAGATAAATCTTATTTTGTTAAAATTAGTTATAAACTGTGAAAGTGAATACAAACAATTGTTTAGGGAAAAAATGAACAAAGCCATTTTATATGTAGATGTTTTAATATACTTCTTAAGCATTCACTGTCTCATCTCTCTTTGATCACTCTTTTTCTCTGAACCCTCCTTTCCTTGTTCCTCTTTGTATGTTCTGTCTCACTGTCTGTCTCCTTCCCTGTATGTCTATCTGTTTTTCTGGGTCTGAGTCTCTGTGTATCTTGCTTGCTTGCTCTTGCCTTATAGGCTATGTATGATGAGTCAAGAGCAAAACATCTTATACAGTGGGGTTTTATCTTCACAGAAGTAGGCAGGAGTATGAGGACTTTTTCATTATATTAACTGTACACTAATCCTAGTGACAAACAAAAAGGTGAGATTTCCATCGTTGTGAAAGTTAAAAAGTTTTGTGGTATAATGTAGTCACTTATGGCTGGAATCCAGTATAAAAAGACAAGAACACCAGGTAATGTTTGTAGAAGGCAGTCAGAGAAATGATCAGAATTTACACTGAATGAAAAGGAAAGGCCTATGCCCTTGTCACATAAACTTTTCTTAATTAAAGTGATGCTCAAATCCACAGAGAATTAAAAGACCTTCTCTACAAACCAGTACTTATAAGGATGTTTCTCACATATTTGTCTAAGTCACAAATAGACATAAATTGCATGAGAATAAGAACCTAAGCAGAGAAAACTGAGTGAGAATTTCTCCACAAAAGAGTCATTTTATCCCTCCATGCCTTAAACAATTATGTTTCAGTCATTCTATATAACGGTAACCATTATTTATAAAAATGCTTCTACAATGAATTGTGGAACACTACATCAAAAACTAATGATGGACTGTATGGTGACTAACATAACATAATAAACAATTATTTTTAAAAATAAATAAATAAATAATTAAAAATGCTATAATATGGAAAAAAAATGCTTCTCATTACTCAATGGCCATGACCTCAGAAAGGGCAATTAATCAGTCCTTTCTGACACAGAAAGGGAACAGGTAGCTTTGGCCCGAAGGACCGGATGCTTCTGAAAGTATACACACAGTTGAACTTGCTCCCCCTTCTCACCCAGGGATTTTGGTCTCTTACAGGAAAGGCTTTGGAATAGAATGTGTGTTTTTGTTACAACCTCATCTGCTCACACTCGGTAAATAGGGCCCTGGAGTCAGATAGCCCAGACTGGATTTCTGGCTCTGCCAGTATTGGCTGTGTGATTTTGAGCAAGTCACAAAATTCCTATGCCTCAATTTGTTGACTGGCAAAATGGAATAATAGGAGACACCTTTGGGAGTTGGGGTTAGAATTAAATGAAGGTACAGACATGAACGACCTCAAAAAGGAGTACAGGGTAAGGCTTCAAGAACATTCAGGCCATCATTTTGATTACTGTCATCAAAGAGAGAAAGGAAGGCACCCTCCTTTTGGGTTAGAGAATAATTAATAAAACACGAGACAGTGTGAATCGTGTCATGACCTAATATCCGGTCAGAATAGCACTAGGCGCACTTGCAAGGGTGTAACACTTCTCAAAATATTTATAAATACCCATCTCAACATTTAAACTGTTGGGTGTTTTCTTTGGTATTTTCACTTATTAGGCAGTAGAAGATCATTTTTAAACTCAAAGCCCATTCTCTAAAAATTTTCCCCAAATGGGGCGCCTGGGTGGCTCAGTGGGTTAAAGCCTTTTCCTTCAGCTCAGATCATGATCTCAGGGTCCTGGGATAGAGCCCCGCATTGGGCTGTCTGCTCAGCAGGGAGCCTGCTTCCTCCTCTCTCTCTCTCTCTCTCTGCCTGCCTCTCTGCAGACTTGTGATCTCTCTCTCTGTCAAATAAATAAAATCTTAAAAAAAAAATTCCCCAATATCCTGTTTTCTACTTTTGAATAAGTTGATAGGATTACACTGCAAAATATATATCCCATTTTAAATCATCTGGTCTCTGATTTTGAATCTTAAAATGATAGAATATATGCTTATTTTAAAATCATAGCTGTTTCTCTGGTTTTGAAAACACTGTAGAAGACAAGTGACTTGTAATTTCAGAGGCAAGTAGGCAAGTAAATAACAGCAATTGGAACACTTATATGGGAAATGCACTATGTATAACAGGATATATTCAGGACAAATACAGTGTGTGGACTGTCAACTGCTGTCATGGAGAGACGCTGGTTTCTAACCTTTTTTAGGCTTAGAAAGGGAAATGCACAAAACACTATAAATGTGTCCAAGTGGAGGAAATAGGTGGATAAATGGAAGTGTATCCACCCCTAAAGCCCTATATAGCTATTAACAATAATGTTTTGAAGAATATGTTTTAAATTGGGGAATGTTTGCTATATGTTAAATGAAACAAGCTGTCAATAAAACAGTACAATGAAATCTTAGTTCAATAAAATTCCTGCCATGTGATTTTCTTTTTAATGATGGGTTAAGCCTAAATGGGCATGCACATGTTTTCTTACAAAGTAATGGTAATCTCTGAGCAATAATACCATGTGTGACTTTAATGTATGGATTATTTCTGTAGTTTTCAAAATTCCTATAAGAAACATGCATTCTTAAAGATGACTCATTAGCGTTAATGATATCCAGGATAATTAGTTAGAAGGAGTTCCAGGAGAAGATGGTGGCTAAAATGCCACTGTGTTCAATTAAAAGTGCAACAAAACTTTGTAAAACAATGTGCCTTTCTAAGCATTATCCACACTTAGTAGTAAGATAGGAAAGAGACACCAACATTCAGTGAGTATTTAATGGGATTCAGGCATTAGGCAAAACACACTGTACACATGACTTCCTTAATCCTCACCACAAGTCGGAATAATTATCATCTCCATTTCACAGCCAAGGAACAAATTAAAAAGCATATGTGACTTGCCCAAGGTAATTCTATTAGTAACTGGTATAGCTGAGTTCTGCTCATGTCTGCACAGTTCATGAGCATAATAACTACACTGGAATTCTTAAGTTATATCTATGCTTCATTTTTCATTTGTATGTAGAGATTTGGGCCGTAAAAACAATTTCGATCGTAGCATTTCTCATGCATGCCAATGGATTCAAGGATTTTAGAAGAATGCCATGCTATAGAAACTATAAACCATCAGGTTGACACTATACAAGACTCTATAATTTATTGACTTTTTCTTGGAAGATAGGGACTAAGAGCCCGCTTGCCTGAACTTACCACTCTAAAGGATTTAGTTTCCAAAGTCAAACAAACTTGCTCTGAGAGACAGAATATTCCCATTAGTGGCCTAACTTCTCAGAGAAACTCAGGGCCAGATGCCATTTCCCCCTCTGCCAGAATAAACAATGTATTGCTTTTTGAGTCTTACATCCAAATCCTGAAGGCAATTCTATTTCTAGATCATTAGAGATAAAAATGAACTGGAAACAAAATGGAGATTCATAATCAACAGACTCGAGGCTTTCTTTGGCAGGCAACTTGAGAAACTATCACGGTTTTATAATGTTTGTTAGCTTCAAGGGCCAAGAGTTTCCTCCTGAAAGTGACCAAAGTAGCACTTCTAGTCTAAGTACTTCCCTTTCCTGCATTGGAGGTGCCTTACCATGTTGACTGTAATCTGGAACAAAGAGATAACTATAAGCACAAGTTTTCAACTTCAGCTCCACTGACATTTGGGGCTGGGTAATACTTTGTTGTGGGTGCTGTCCTGTGCATTATAGGATGTTTAGCAGCATTGCTGGCTTTTACCCACCAGGTGTGAATACTATCCCCCTAAATGCAAGAGATGCCTAGACCTAAAATGTCTCCAGACAGTACCAAACGACCCCTGAAAATGCACTAATGGAGAATTTTTTGATCACAGTATATTCCCAAATTTGGCTTTTTCACATCCTTTAGAAAAACAAAAGAAAGCTTGACCTTACCATGGTACACGATGGGCGGCTGAACAAGCCCCATGTACAGCTCTCTGGCTATGGGCGATTGGGCAAAGGTTAGCGTGCAACGCAAGCTGGGCCTGTTATATTTGGTTCTTTGGAGAATACATTCAAAACACAGGAGGCGAGTCAAATATATTTGGGCTGTATTGTGATGCTATGTAAGATCGGAGTTGGCATCATGGAAATAAAAGCTTCACACCAGCCCCTAAGTTACAGGGATTCAAAAGCTAAAATCTTGCAAGAGGGAACCACACAGAGGAGAATGAGGGCAACAGAGATCAGAAATAGTGTGTCCCATGAACAAAGAAAATAAGATGGCTGATGCTGGAAGAATTTATGAATTCCATGAGATTTTTGGTAATTTTTGGGATTCTTCTATTTTCTTAAAAAAATAACTTTACTGTTTCTAGCTTGAGTATGTTTCTCTTTCTAACCACCATATTTCATGATGAAAATTCACAACACAGGCCAATCTAGAAGGTGTCCTGCTCCATCCATTTCTAGAGGTGGAATGATGGATGCTAAGCCAAGAGATTCGGGTTCTATTTGCTACTGTGTGACCCTGAGCAAGTGATTCACTTGAGTCCTGATTTTCTTACTAAGAACCAGAGTCTTGATTTTCTTACTGAAGAATTTGAACGTCACCTCTTACCTGGCTCTGAAATTATAAAAGATAATGATGGGGAGAGATACGTGTGGTCCTTTTGAACTTCAGACTCACTATTAGCACATATACAGTTATTCTAGAGATGGTGGTCAAGACTTGGTATTACAGTCAGTTACTCTGGGCTTAAGAGTCAATCAGTCTACAACTTGTCAGCCACGGGACCAATCGAACATTACATCACCCTTCTAAGCCTCAGTTTCTTCCTGTTTAAAATGGGAGGAAAAAGTGTATCTGCCACAATGATCCCTGTCTTCTGGCTTTCAAGGCCTTATAGCCCACTCCCACACTGAATGGGGATGACTTAAGTAACCAATAGGATATTGTAGAAACAGTGAAGTGTAACATCCAAGGCTAGATTTCAAAAAGAAGGTCACTGTAACTTCTATATTGTTCTCTTGGGTGAAGCCAGCTGCCTCACTGTGAGGACACTGAACTCTTACGGACAGGTTCACACAGCAAGGAACTGAGTCCACCTGCCAACAGCCATGTGAGACTAAACCATCTTGAAACCCTCCTCCAGCAGTAGTCAAGCCTGTCGATCTTGATCACAACTGCGTGAGAGACCCAGAGCCAGACACACTCAGCTAAGTGGAATTTCTGACCTACAGGACCTGTGAGAGAATGTTTGCTGCTGGGTGCCTGGGTGGCTCAGTGAGTTAAGGCCTCTGCCTCTGGCTCAGGTCATGATCTCAGGATCCTGGGATCGGGGCCTGCTTCCTCCTGCCTCTCAGCCTACTTGTGATCACTCTCTCTCTGTCAAATAAATAAATTTTTTTTTAAAAAGAGTGCTGCTTCAAGCTGCTGTGTTATTGGGGGTCATTTTTTGTATGGCAATAGGATGTAGGATCGTTGGGAGGAGTAAATAAAATAATGCAGAGAGTGTTTAGGACAGTGCTTGGCACATGGTGAACATTCAGAGCACCTCTATTTGTTTATGAATGCATGTGAGGCACCCAGAGCAGTGTCTGGCGTAGAGTATATGCTCATTAAAATGCTCATAGAGTAAATACCCACTGAATCAATGTTAGCTATTGTTATCTTTAGTACCATCATCACCATCATAATTATATAAAACCTCAATCCAAAATCACTTCCCAAAGGAGCTGGACCGTCCAATTTCTTTTTCTTTCTTTCTTTTTTTAAAGATTATTTATTTATTTATTTGACAGAGAGGTAAGCAGAGGGAAAGTGGGAAGCAGGCTCCCTGCTGAGCAGAGAGCCCGATGTAGGGCTCGATCCCAGGACCCTGAGATCATGACCTGAGCCGAAGTCAGAGGCTTAACCCACTGAGCCACCCAGGAGCCTGACCCTCCAATTTCTTGACTTGACAAGTTATTTTACCTTAATCTTCTCTACAAAACATGAAAATAAGGTACGTGAACACCACAAAGCCAGAGAAACAAGAATTCTAACCATGCAAAGGACTGGGATTTGTACAACCTTCTAGTGCTTTGGATGCACCTTGTTCATTATCCTGAACCATACATAGGTGAAAAAATATATGTATATATTACAGACAGTGAACACCTAGGTAAACACCTAAAGAGAGATGCAAAACCAACTACTCACCATCAACACAGGAAGGTCTGTTTCTTGTCGTGCCAGCCACTTTTCCAGGTAGACAGGAACACTTGACTGTTTGTGACCGCTCCTCGATGCGATTCTTATTACAACATCTGTGTGCGGCAATCACTTCACATGTCCCTCCTTCTGGCAAGAGAGAAAGAATGGGGACACTGATTAGAAATAATTCAGTGGCCATTAAGGCCTGTGGGGGTATGCGTGGAGGGGCTGGGGAAAGTGAGAGAAAATACAGAGTTTCCATGAAACATAATTACGGTGGGACTGTCTCCCATCTACTCTTTATAACATCTATTTACACATGCCTAGAAGACTCTATGCTAGGTATGCACAGTCCTGGAGAAGACAGGTATTACGACACTATACTTCAAATGCAACAAAGAGCCCCAACGGATAGCCCTTAAGAGGCGATGATTCTGGGCTGTATATACCGAGAAGCAGTGAAACAACACATGCCTGGAGCTAACAGAAAATAGAGTCTACCTGATTTAAATGCATTATATTTTGGGAGCTCACTCCTGTGTTATGTTCCCATTTAGAATTCTCTGAGCTCCCTCCCACTAATGACAAGCAACTGACATGCCAGTGATATAGAACTTGTGGTGGCAGGAAGACTGCCCAGAAATTAGCTCTCCTTCCCACTGCCTGCCCACTCTCCAGGGAGTGAATAAAAAAACCTAGGTGGGGAGTCATTTCCCAAATCCAGATCTCATCCAAAAATGATAGGAGGAATTGCTGGAGAAAATAGGTATGTGCTTTAAATGGCATCTCAAATTACAGAGCTAGGCAAATGGCTTCACTTAATTGTTACAGGTCAGCCATGCATTCAACACTTACTGGCAACCTAATGTATGTCACTCTCCACTAGGTTCTTAACTGTGCACGGCTGGATCTGTCTAAATGTTGATGAGCATTCAGGTGGCTCTTGCCAGCCTATAAGACAGTTCTTCAGGAACACAAAAGATACCCCGAGTGACCGGAAGTCAGGAAATTACTTTCCCAATATCAAGTTTTATGTTCAGGAAGAATGTATTTTATTTGACAAGAATGGTCTCAGAACATTTAGGATTCAGTTGGCATAAATTCAGCAAGCGTTTGTCAAGGAACCACTGTATACAAGTTACTGTGTTATAAATTGTTAGGGACATGTATTCAGCCCATACACGGTGGGCCCTTAGGAAACACTGGAGAAAAAGAGGAGGGAAGGAAGAGAGGAGACAGGAAAGACTTAAGACCCAGCTTCATCCTATCCTGAGACTAGGATTCTCAATGGAAGGGCAGGAATGGGCAGATTTTACTATTTACTCTCCCCACCAGTGATACTTGGAAAAGTCTGGAGACATTTTTAATTGTCATTACTGGTGGAGGGTAGGTGCTACTGGCCTCTAGCAGGGGGAAGGTCATGGATGCTTCCCAAAATCCCACAGGACACAGGGAAGGTCTCACAACAAAGAACTATCTTGTCCAGAAAGTCATCAGTGCCCGGGCTGAGAAATTCTGGTGTAATAGGAAAGAAAGGCAAGAATCTCTGCTTCAAGGCAGACTAATTCTGCCTTCCCTCAATGGGTGGGGAGAGTATGGGCTTTCGAGCTAGCCTCTTTTAGTCTGAATCTCAGCTCTGCTACTAACTGAGTGCTTTAGTTTCCTCATCTGTAAAATGGGAATAATATGAACACCTGCCTCACAGGGTTGCATGAGTATAAATCAATGTAACACATGTATAGGGGTTAACATTGAGCCTAATTCATGGTAGAGAGTCCATATGTGCTATCTATGATAATATCTGGTCATGATGATGTATTTCCTTAGGACTGCCACCTTCTTTTCTGCCTCAGTATTTCTGCAAATATGGTTTCTCCTAGAATACTCCCTCCTACTCTCCATCCTTCCACCCACCACCCACAAGTCAAATGCATTCACTAACCCTTCTTTGAACTCAATGCAAAGGTCAGTTCCTCTGAGAACATCTCCTCACTTTCACCGTGCTCATTCTTTTGGCACTCGACACATTTTCTCACACAAGTGTATCCACAAGTCTATAACCACAGGGCAAACTGAAAATTTGGTCAGGGTCGAGATTAGCCTTATTGTCAACAACTGCTGTAGGTACACCATAATTGTTTGTTGAATGAATGAAAAATAAGTGCATTATCTTAAAATTATCACCAAAGGCAAGTACCAAGTTCTGTGGACATAGGTCTAAGGGGAGACCCATTTGTTTTTGAAGAAATCAAAAGCCTTCTTACATTGCAAGTTGAAAGGCTGAACTTCAACAGGCCATGATGAAGGAAAAGCATTTCACTAATGTGAAAGGTTGGGACATATCTTTTTAGAACAACCTTTTAGATTTTATAGAATAGTCTTAGATTTATAAGAAATTTGTTAGGATAGTACTGCGAGGTCTCATATGACACACCCAATAATTTCCTATTTTTATTCCACTAATATTAACATCTTATATGAGTATGCTAGTTTTGTTACAATTAATGAAACAAACTAATACATTATTATTAATTAAAGTCTATGCTATACTCAGATTTCCTAAGTTTGTACCTAATGTCTTTTCTTTCTGTTCCAGGGTACCATCCAGGATGCCATATTACATTTAGTTGTTTTATCTCCTTAGGCTTCTCTTGGCTATGATAGTGTCTCAGACATTCTTTCCTTTTTGATGACCTTGACAGTTTTTTTTTTAAGATTTTATTTATTTATTTGACACAGAGAGAGAGATCACAAGTAGGCAGAGAGAGAGGAGGAAGCAGGCTCCCTGCTGAGCAGAGAGCCCGATGCGGGCCTCGATCCCAGGACCCTGAGATCATGACCTGAGCCGAAGGCAGAGGGTTTAACCCACTGAGCCACCCAGGCGCCCGACCTTGACAGTTTTGAGAAGTGTTGCTCAGGTTATTTTGTAAAATGTCCCTCAGGTGGGATTTATCTGATGCTTTTCTTATGATTAGACTGAGGTTATTTGTTTTCCACAGAGGGAAAGTGCCATTCTCATCGCATCATATCAAGGGTACATACTATCAACATGACTTACCACTATTGAAATTGACCTTGATCACTTGGCTAAGGTAGTGCTTGTCAGATTCCCCCACTGTAACATCACTCTCCTCCTTTCCTTTCCTTACTGTCCTCTTTGGAAGGAAGTCGCTATGTGCACACTTGGGGAGTAGAGAGCTATGCTCTGCCTGTCTGAGGTTACAATATCTACTAAAATTCCTGGGAATTCATTTGCAGGACAGATATATCTCTTCCCTCCCATCTAGTTACTTATTCAATCATTGTATATCTGTATGCACTCACAGATGTTTATTTTACACACTGGGTTATATAATTCAATACTGCGTTGCTTATTTTGTTGCTCCGAATAGTCTAGCCCTGGCCACTGTGAGCTTCTTCAGTTGGTTTCTGTGTCCTGTCTCCCTGTATCGCCCCCTATCCTTTTTTTGAGCAATTCCTTACTTTCTGACTCTCCATGATGCTTCAGGCTCATCTTATATATTTCCTACCCCAGTCCTAGAACAGATTCCTCTAAGGAGCTGGTCAGGGCATTTATAAAAAGATGTTAGAGTAGATGGAACTAAGGACCTAAAATAGGATTAAATTGGAGAAAGATGCCATCTCCAGAAAGAGTACTTGGTGTGATTCCATTTCAGTGAGGCACTAATAGGAATTTTGAAGCCAAGAACAGATAAGATCTAGATATTGTTCAAGAATGACCCCCCCCCTTGTTAAGGAGGAATTGGGGAAGTGCAAGGTGGCAAAGCAGAAGAAACAAAAAGCCAATGCAAAATTCTGAGCAGAAAGTAAGAGGACTTGAACCTGGAATATGGGAAGAATATCACACTGTTGCTACATGCCCTTCATTGGGATGAGAGTAATGAAACAATGGGGCTAATAGCACATTGAACTCCTCAACCCAGATACCTGCAATCAGGTTGCTTTAACTTGTAAATGTCAGCTCTGAGGACCCTTAGCCAACTCAGTAATTGCTGGTTCTATACTTCATGAAAATACCACCAATTTTTAAGTTACCACTTGGCTTTAATACAAGACTGGAGCAACATTTATGAGTGAAAATGGCACAAGCTATAGAAAAGCTTCTAGGATATATCTTGAATCACATTTGATTTACAGTTAAGTCAATGACAGACACACCAAGTCATCTAAATCATTGCTCTGAGTTAAACAATGTGGACAATGAGGCAGCCACTGGAAGCCCAGAGCCAGTCTCTCCTAGCACTCTCGAACATGAGCCTAAAGAACAGTCAACTCATTGCTCATTGACATTTACTGAATTCCAACTGGATGCTGGGCGCTGTACTGGGCACTTTACCTACATTATTTATAAACCTCCCAGTGACTGTAAAAGCTTTTATCCCCACTTTACAGATGAAAAGCTGAGACTCAGAAAGGTTGAATATGAATATGCCCCAAATTGTGCAAATGTGAATCGGTCTGCTGGACTTCAAAACTTTGCTTTTGTGCATCTTGTCACGAGCCGTCATTCTTTGTTAATGAAGAACTTCCAAAAGGAAATCGACACTTTGCTTACAAAGGTTATCAAGGTTAAATATCCAACTCACTCTTCTTCCCCCAATTATATTCAGACCCCTCTTGTTACCACCCTTCCCTCCATCACTCTGCTCTAGGGACACTTGTCTCCTTGCTACTGCCTAAACACGGCAGGTGTGGTCCCTCTCAAGGGTTACTCTAAAACGAGGCAGGCGTTGCTGCAAAAAAGAGACTCACTTGGTCTTCTTGACAAGTTGAACTATGCCGCACCTGGGACACGGCAAATCTATGGCTCCCTCCCTCCCTCAGTCTCTTCACATCGTTGCCAAATGTCTTTTTTTTTTTTCAGAGTCTCACTTGACTACCTTATTTAAATCATAATTCTCTTAGAAAGCATTCATGATCTTCCTTATTTTGCTTCATGCCCTTACCTGTGTCACCTCCAGAATATTTGCAATTTTCAATTACTGTATGTAATTTATTTATTTATTATCCTGATGGTCTCTATATCCCCCCCCCCAAATAACCTCCTCAAGGACAGGGACTCCTATTGTTTATTTATTAAACATTGTCGGCATAGTATTATTAGTATTTAACAAGTGTTTAATAAGTGACACAGCTACATAACTAGTGGTGATAACTATTGTCATACAGGAGTTAAACAGTTGACTGTTTACTATGTTCCTGAAACCATGATAGATACATTATAAACCTTTAATTCATTTATGGTTACCAAAACCCAATGAGGTTATGATTAGCTCCATTTTACAGGGGAGGCAACTGAGATCAAGAGCAGCTAAAAAAACTAGGCCATGTTTAAATTACCTAGATAGCTATTCTCTGGCAGCGTACGGACCAGAGCCAAGATCTTCTGACCTCCTGTGCAGTGCTCTTTACCTCAGTCCCACCCAGGCCTACATGCTGACATTTCTCTGGAAAGGGGAGGAGAACTCAGTGACTGGAAATTGACATGTGCTCCATTTTCATGAAAACCTTGTGTATGAAGTCAGTGACCCTAGACCACATCTTCCTTGGGCTCACAGATGATGGATTTGCACACAGGAAGCCAGAGAGGTATTGTTCTAAATAACAACCTCATCTGGTCTTGACACGTTCAAGCTTCGTTTTATAGCAACTGCTTAGGTATGCCAATGTGGAACATACAACCAGGTCCTGGAGCCCACAGGACCCTACAATTTAGAAATTTTGATTAGACCTGTCATAGCCAAATCTCCTGAATCCACAGATTTATATTTGTGACCAACCTAGTCATAGTCAACGCAGGCAAGTTAATCTTTCAGTCTATCCAGACCATGAAACCCTGGTCCATTGACTTACGTTGGTGAAATAAAAATATTAGGTGGTTGGGCGCCTGGGTGGCTCAGTGGGTTAAAGCCTCTGCTTTCGGCTCAGGTCATGATCTCAGCGTCCTGGGATCGAGGCCCGCATCGGGCTCTCTGCTCAGCGGGGAGCCTGCTTCCTCCTCTCCTTGTCTCTCTGCCTGCCTCTCTGCCTACTTGTGATCTCTCTCTCTGTGTCAAATAAATAAATAAAATCTTAAAAAAAAATATTAGGTGGTTGACAGAAAATGGCTCAGTTCTTTTATAACCATAGGGAGAGGATTTTTCAAGACCCTCTGGAACAGTAGTCTTACTAATGTGTTGTCTTTGTTAGCAGGCTGCTTGAAAGAGGGGAATGGAAACTGAAACATCCCCCAGCTTTGCCCCTGATGCATAAGGTTTGTCATAACCCTTCCTGGAACCTAGAAAATTGTTCCTTTAAATCTATTTTATCTGCATTTTAAAGATTACCTAGTGAACTGTCCTTTCAAACCTAACTGCCAAGGTTATTGCAAAATCATGATGATAATATTTGTCATGTAAATGTCTTCCAGACTTTGCTTTGGTGCCAATGCCAATCCATGCCTAAATTTTATCTCAATCCAACTCAAAATGATTTCAGGATGAGCTATGGCCTCTCAAGGCAGTCATTTAAGTGCTCAGAAAATTGAGCTTCCTTTTTTTGCTTATGGATTATCTGGAAAATGACTTCTTTTCTGGATTTCACCCAGCATCTGTAGCTCCAGCAAATACAATGGTGAGGTAACCTATTAGCTAATGGCAAAGAATGTGGCATAAAGAATAAGCCAGTGTAAAGGTTGTCTGTACTATCTGGATTTTCCAGATTATTGCTCATATCATCAGTTGGCTTTGTCTGTGGGAAAACATCTAAGATAAAATATAAGAAATTACCCTCATACCTTAAATCTCATTTATAAGGGGTCCCATTGTTCTTTTAGATTAGAAGGTAACTGCAGCAATTATCTGGCTAACATAGGTCAGTCGAAAAATTTAGATCTGTTAAATGAACATCAATTTCTCTTCTCCCTCTACCACAAATTTTCTAAGTGGTGGCCTTGCTTCTCACTCCCTTTGTCCATGTTCACTCAAGTGGCAATGGCAAAGGCCCCTGCAGGGAAGCTCTACGGGGTAGCTCTCCACTTTCCTTTCTGCTCTTTCTCTTGTGTTTGTCAGACCTCTGAATACATTATCAAAACCTATTTTTAACAGGAAGAGAAAGTTTCTAATATCCAAAAAGGGGGGGGGGAGGAAAGACAGCATTTCAAGATTATTTCTGGCAGCAGCAGTGCTCTCTGATCTGGAGAAGTTAAAAAAATGCCAAGCCCAATATGCTCCCAGCAATGATCCCTCCTTCCCAGCTCAATGCATCACTGTCTTGCCCTGCACAAGTGAGGAAACAGAAAGAAGATGAATGGCTAAGGGTAACATTTCTCTTAAAAAGAGTCCCCACTGATGACAATGATATGTCAAGATAGAAAGAGATGATGAGGTTAGAAATGACTGGCAAGCAGATGGCTGAAAACTTGAAGGCTGGCATCATGAAACAGGATTTGCTCCCAGAATGGTCATCTAAGAGAGCTCATACCAAGCCACTAGATTGCTCTGGGCTACAAATTGGGTCAGCCATTTAGGAATGGGCACTTACGGGAAACTGCTAATGCCTGATCCTTTTCATCTGCCAGGAAACTTGACATTCAGTAGTTTAGTTTGGTGTTGATGGCTTCATGTCAATGACGAAGCATGGCCAAGCAATTCAAAATTACCACAACACCAGGTTTTCTGGGAAAGGAAATGCTAAGGGAGAATATAAAATTGGAATAGAAGAGAATCATCTTAAAAATGAAAAGAGAGAGAATATAAGTCTAAACACTATAGTTTATTTTTATTTTATTTATTTATTTTTGCCCCCATACTCATCACTCAGGTGTTCTTTAGGTGTCCTTGACCATACCAGCAGTTAGATTCCCCTGCTGTATGATTCTACTTCACATTCTCCCAGAATAATATTCACAATGTATTATTTTGACATTTCAAATAATCTTTTGCTTTTCCTGTAAAGGGTAAAGGCAGCAATTTTTCTTTTTTATCATTGTATCCCTAGTACTCAGCTTGGAGTCTGGCCTATGTTTGGTCTGTAAATATTTGTTGAATGAACCTCTTCCTCAAAGATTAGCTTTGGATCCCTATGATATGATCTCTTCACAAGCCAAACTCCTCTTTTGCAGCGAATCTCCCAGCAGGAATGTTTGGTTCACTGCTTGTCTATCCAGCTGGGCTGGACACTCTGCGATAGCAGGGACCGCATCTTGTTTACTTCTAAAGACCCTAGTACCTGTCATAAGAGTAGGATTCACACGTTGCTAAATGACTGAATCATGGGAGGAAGGAAGGAAGGAAGGAAGGCAGGAAGGAAGGAAGGAAGGATAGAATCAGATGAAGAAAGAAGGAAGGAAAAAAGTGAGGGAGAGAAGAGTAAACAAAGAGGAAATAAAAGAAGGGAAAAGAAGAAAGACAATATAAATTAATCCTCTTTGGGGGAGCTTTTCCTATTCAATTCCCATTCTTTTAAGAAAACAAACTTGAATGATAGATGTAGCTTTTGCTAAGAAGTGACCTTTTAATACACCTTCTAGAAAAATCGTCTTGGAACTTTGGTTTGGGGTAGAGCTAAAATGTACAAAAGACAAGCTTTTTATTCTGCACAAAATGACTGGAACATGAAATAGCAAGAGTAACCATAAGGAAACTTCAGTCCTCATTAAAAGTTAAGCCAGGATCTATCTGCTTATAGTCGAGGGCAACTTTTGGAGGAAATGAGTAAAATGTAATCAAGGAATGTTAAGGCTGACATCATTACTCAGATCCTTCCATTTTCACTTCATCGTAAATGGTCCCTCTCTTTAAAAGCTGTTATAGCTAAGACAAAGCACAGATTTTTTTGAGATTCACTTTTATAGGATGTCTTGATCAAGGCCTTATAAATAGTTCTCTTGGAACTTGTATTGTAGTGGATGTCAGAAATGCATATTTAAGACTGTTAAAAATGCTTTATTGACCCAGTAGACTGGAAGGAAGCTCCAAGTGTCTCTGTCTGTAAATCACTGACAAGAGAGACACTAATGGATCCTTAAGCATGTTTTGGTTGAGGAGGACAAAAGGGCTGCTTGATTTGTTTATGTTTCAGATTAAACAAATTACCATCTCCTCCCTCCTAGCTCTGGGGTATGTAGAAGACAGATGAATGTGGGAAAAAAGAACAAATTTGGGGCTGGGCAGCCCTGTTTGAGGCAATATAGCATAATGAATAAGATCACAGATTCTAGAGTTAGGCTGCCAAAATTCAAGTACTGATCTGTTGCTTCTAATCATTTTCCATGCTGTGCCTCGAGGTTCTCATCTATGTGGATAATAATAACATTAATTTCAGTTGTGCTGAGGACTAAGAGAGGATAAGAATTAAATAAGTAAAGGCAGTTATAATAATACCTTGCTTGGAGTGAGCTCGGAAAGGTATTCTGCTGTTAGTAATACTGTTGGAATCAGAATTACAACTGAGAAAAAATTTGACCCTGTCCAGGTTTTCTTTTGTTTCACTAACATGGACCATTCCTCACACCTGCATCCCTCAGTTCAGGCCAATGACTGGGAAACATTTAGACCCCACTCTTCCCCTAAAATGAGATCACTAAAAATAATGCAATACTGCAATAAATTTATCACCCATCCCCCAGATTTCTCTGTTACTTTTTTTAAGGAAGAAAAAGGCTTATATGTTGGATATGCTGAAGCGCTACTGTAGAAATCATTTTTAAGAACTGCTCTAACAACATGGAAATAAATTTTACCCAAAGATACACCAATGAGCTCATAAGAACACCTTTGATTCTATAGTGCTCTTTAAATACTACAGAACTTTGACTCTTTTCCAACAAGGTTGCCTTGGATAGCCACAGTAGGGGCCACCCCGTGTGATCGTTTAGATATCCGATGATGCAGAATAAATAAGTTGTATTCTACTTTTTTGGTGAAGGTAAATGTTAGAATGAAATGAAGCTTTTAGAGGAAAAGCTATGCCCACTGTTGCCCTCTGAGATACAACATTCATCACCTAAGTCCCACTCAGATCTCCCCCAACTTTTTGCCTAAACTGAAATCCCTGGTCCAGCTGGATGATAGGTTGTCAGGATTTTCTTCTCCGTTACTAGCCTTCAAGGCTGGGAATGATATGGCAACAGTTTTTAGCAAAGAGACAGGCAACCCTATTTTACATGAGCAACTCCTCTGGCTATGTTAATTTCCCTAAAATTACATGAAACACTGATCTTAAAGGTTGAGTATGTTAATATTGAAATGATATTTCAAATAACCTAATTTGGGTTACTAGCTATGTGACTAGGAACAAGTTGTAATTTCTAATCTCTGGCCCCTCATAAGGAAAATGCCCAACTCTACAGGATATTAGAATTAGAAAATTGTGCATTAATACACCAACCAGCACACAGGAGGCAGACTATAAATAAAAGCTAACATTCTTATGGTTAATATAAAAAAATGAAACCCAGTTTTAAAGATGACACTGGAGGCAGTTTCTTCTCACACAAGTTTTGATGGAAGGATAGAATCGTGAAAGGCTGAAAGATGGAAGAATTCAGCCTCCAGGACCTCATGCCAAATGTCTGAACCATTCATGCAATGGTGGGTCTGATGTGTTTTCTTTATTGAATCCTTGCCTATCTGCTCCTATGTCTTTATTCATTTTTCTCTGTGTTTCCTCGTGGCATATATTTAACGGCATACAAGTAGGAATACTCTCTGAGATCGAAGTCTGACAACAATTATAAACTTGTTTTATTCTCTTAAAATGAGGTTCTTCTACTATCCTTTGCAGGTTGAGTATAGTGGATGTTAATAGGAACATGGGTGGTAATTATACATAAACTCCATTAGGAAAACATAAAAGTCCAGCCACAAAATGAAGTAGGCAATGCGATGACTCCAAATCTATCACCTCTAAACTGTAACTATTCTTTGACATTTTTTCCTCAAGCTTAACAACAACAACAACAACAAAAATGTCCACAGAATATCATTTCTGACTTGGCCGAGAAGCAAAGACAAGAAGGTTAAGATACACCTTTGAGATAATCAAGGAAGAAAGGGACCATAAAACACTCTCCTCGGAAAAAGGTATTCTCATTTTAGGGGCTGATGCCCACCAGTGGGTCCCCCGGCTGAGTCAGGAACTGATCTTAAGTTGCAGGTTCTTCCTTTAGTATCTGTTGGAAAACCACATGAATATCCATATCCATCATGGGCTAATTACTCCCCAACTCCTAATTGAATTCTTAAGCGTTCTGGAAATCTGTTCCACAAACATTAAAATTCACATTTTGCAACTACTGATTTTTATCATGAAGCCTTTTGTCAGGAAGCAGTCTCTGCTGTAGTGAGGGCTGGGGTTCCTATGAGTCCCAGAGGGTCCACGTGTGAGACAATGGTTAAGAGTACGGTGTTCAGGTTGGGATTTGGTAGCTCTGGAGACTGAGCTGAAATACCACCTTCCCCCTTTATTAACCGCATTTAACTTAGGAAAATGACTTAAACTTTTCATTCTTAGTTTTATCATCTGTAAAATGGGGAAGGTAATAGCACTTTCAGGATGAGGATGTGAGGGTCAGTGTGTGAACACTGGCAAAGCACTTAGACCGGTGCCTGAAGTGTAAGAATAATGCAATTTCCTGCTATTAATATTCTGCTATTATTGGTTACAGCTGTGGCAGCCATGAGAACTGCTAAATGACTGTCTCTGGCTCTCTTGCTCCTGAGCTGCCTGGTGTTCTTAGCCCCCTTGTGGGAGGTGGGGCCATGTGGCTATTTCTATGTTCATGCAAGTGACTTATCACTTCCAGGCTGAGTTTTTAATTCCCTATGCAGGACTCTCCCAGGCTCTCTTCCTGCTGCTGTGACAACCAAGAAATATTTTAGATCAGAAGTCAGCAAACTTTCCCTATAAAGGTCTAGATAGCAAATATTTTTGGCTTTGTAGGCCATCTGGTCCCTGGGGTTTATTACCAAACTCTGTGATTTCACCATGAACAATACATAGACAAATGAGCGGGGCTGTTTGCTGATAACATTTTATTTTTGGAAACTGAAACTCGAGTTTCATGTAATTTTTATGTGTCACCAAATACTCTTTTGAGGGTTTTTTTAGCCATTCGAAAAGGTACAGGCCATCCTGAGTTAATTGGTGGTGCAAACCAGATGGTGGATCAGATAGGACTTCTCGGCCGTCATTTGCCTTGTTCCCTTGTTTTTGGATGGAGGTTGCTCCAGCAAGTCTAGTCATGAGTGACTTCTACAAACACAGCCCCCCTTCAAACCATAAGAGGCATGGTGCTGGATCAAGAAATAGAACTTGGTGGTTTTAACCCAACAAGATTTGGAGGTGGTTTGTTGATCAATCTGTAGGTTAACCTAATCTGCCTAATAAATTATTCTTCCAGATGATTTAAGTCAAAGAAGTCTCTTACCCCCATAAAAGTGTTTCAGTAACTTCTATAAATATATTTAATGGTAACTAGTGGGGGCAGCGTCTCCAAGGCTTTCACCTGTGAAATACAGTCTTTCAAGTCTTTGCCTTCCTTGGAGAACTAGAATGAGATAGAGCTGCTTAGCTTCCTCAGTGCGTATACCTCATCCGAGCCAAGAATCTGGCCCCTGTCAGCTTGATAGTTTATCGGGTGAGCTGAAAGGTAATAATAAAAGTATATATTTATTATATGATGAGATTGTGCCTCACATTCACAGCCAGAGAGAGCAGAAAACACACATTTAGAGGGAAAGAAGACAAACAGAAACTCTGATTTGTGTTACACATTGTAGAAGTCATTAACTATGACTCAGGTAGAAAAACTTATTACTTCTCTTTTTGACAGTGATGACAATTTAATAGTATTTGACTCTACTGAGTTACATACACCATCCACAAGCACTGAAAGGGACTGTTTATCAAGATGATAAACAAGGTTTCATTTCGTCCCTGGCTGCATGGATGCGATCAGAAGTCTAAGGCCATCTGAAATCACTTAGTCTGGCCACCAGGAAGATGTTAAGCTACTCGGGACTGTCTGCACTTGAAATGAGCTTCACTTAATGGACCTTCTCTGAGCAGGTCAGCACTAAGTGAGGTATGTGTGCAGGAGCATGTGAACCCCGGGGCCAGCAGTGTGGACCTGAGGGCTGAGGGAAGAGTTCTAGTCCTACTAAAAACCCCACTGTCTGGGAATTCCATACCTAACAGATTTCAACAGAGTTAGCTTTGCCTTCTGGGTTGGCTGGATAGATTTCAACACACCCAGGAGTGTAGAACGAGTTTGTATGGATAGGAATAATAAACACATAGAAAATGAGTGGTTTTTCTTAGTGTTATTCCTATTATTTGTGTTAGCTGTGGCAGCCATGAAAGCTATTAGTCATTTCCACTCTACGGTAGGCCCCTGTTCTTTCTGCCTGCCCTGCAGACATTCCCACTTCAACTGGTGAATGCTTCTTGGTTTTCCAAGAGAAGCCAATGGTCTTCTTCCCTATTCCCAGATCACAGAGTTTTGGAGATGTTGATTATATCCCCATATCCAGGAGAAGGCACAAGACTTAGGACTAGCAAAGTAGACCTGTGTTCTCTTTGTGACCAAGGGCTTGCTATAAGGGCTGGTACCTGGCCTAAGTCACATACAATGAGAACCTATTGTAAAACATTTATTCTTGGAAAAAGAAATTTTTTTTCTACAAGGTTTTATGATAAAAAAAAGACATAAGTTTGGAGCTAGCCACTATCTTAGTATCATGATAAAAAAGCCTCAGATGAATGGAGCCAACACAGAGGGAAGCCAAGTGGAAAAGTGCAGTGTTAGCTGGCACCACTGATGGTGCTGCTTGATGCAACTGTGCCTGAAGGTGGTCGCTGAACTTTAGTCAGTACACACCTTAAGAAAAAATCAGTTTAACTTAGATTTTCTGCTACTTGCAATAAAAAGAATCATGAAGTATTTATAATATAGGCATCAAAAATTATCTGCAATTACTGTCTGCAATTATCTTTTATTCTTTTCTATGAACTTTGTTATAGGCAGGACACTACGTTAGGTGCTTAAACTGAACTTGATACCTCCCTAAGTACCACCTCCTCAGGGAAGCCTTCCTAACTTCCCTAATTAGGTCACTCATATCTGCTCCCTCCCATTCCTAATGCTCATAGCACTGTGACCCTTTTCCCTTTAGCACATTTAAAACTGCATTTTGCACGTGTTCAACAAATACTTTTCATGAGTGTCTGTGTCCTCTAAGTAGTAAACAGCTATATGAAGCAGGGGCCATAACTTTTATCCTGAATGCCCAGCACAATGCCTAACTGGGAAAATCATGTTGCCAACTCAATACTTCTCTTCCTTTTCATAGAACTAGAATGATAACTTTGAGCAGAGTAGCCAAATGCCCACATATTCAAAAATATTTTTCTCTTCTATTAGCAGTGGATGGAAACATGACATAGTTCTTATCAATGAGCTATAAATTAAAAGTCTGGTGAGTCTCTTTAGGAAGACTTTGCTTTCCTGACATATTAACTATAACTACCCCTTTCTATTTACCATATTCTCCTTCCTGCCTGAAATGCAGGCTTGCTGGCTGGAACTACAGTAGTCATAATGTGCCAATGAGAGAAAGAAAGGCAAAAAAAAAAAAAAAAAAAGCCAAGAGAATCACAGAAACTTTAACCTTGAGAGTTTTTGGCCACTGAACCAATGTCACCAAAACTCTACTTTCAATCATTTTATTGCATGAGATAAAATGAGATAAAATAAACCACCTGGCAATCTCTTTAACCTACCCATCAGTTGGGGGTTCTGTTGCTTGAAACAAAATGTAGTTCTGACATGTTAGCACATGTTAGGATCTGAAACAGAGAGGGAGAGAGAGAGAGAGAGAGAGAAGGGAGAAACAGTCTCCCTACTGAGCAGAAAGCCCAAAGTGGGGCTCATTCCTGGGACCCCGGGATCATGACCTGAGCGAAAAGCAGACTCTTAACCAACTGAGCCACCCAGGTGTACAAGGGTAGGACTTTTAAAATACAAACTTTAGGACAGACTACAACAAAGGTGATAGGATGTTACTCCTGTAATTGAGCTACATTATGTGGCAAGGATGATGTGATGTCCCAGCATGGTTATTGCTCCCTTTATCGCTATACAGGATCTTATTAGTACACACTAGGGAGATTCTCTCTCCACTGCTAGCTTTGAAGAAGTTTACATGGCAAAGGCTTGCATGTGGCCTCTATGAGCTGAGAGGGACCTGTGGCTGGATGTCATACAACCACAAGGACGTGAATTCTACCAACAACCTAAGGGAAATTGGAAGTGGAAGTTTACTCAAGGCATTCTGTGATGAGGGTCTATGTGTCTGTCATCTCATACTGTCTGTTACATATTCTAACAAATGATGAGGGATTAATTAAGTAATTCCAGGTAAAACAATGTCTATTACATTTGGTGTTGGATTCCATTTAACACAGACATCTTCCAAGAACTAACAGCCTCTATAAGATTTGTTTGAATATGAAAACATATGTCTTGCTCTTTAAGAATCTGTTCAGGGAAGAATAGTACTTAGTAATTTTACTTTAAAACATCTAAATATAACTCTTTGTTCTAAGTTGTGAGAATTAGATCAAGGGATGTGGAATGACCAGGGTAATTGTTCCTGGTTTCTTATCAGGGTTGAAATAACAAGCAGAAGCCAAAAACTCCTCTTGAAAATCTTCACTCATAGAGACTTAGTTTCTCAAAATGCACTGTCGTTTTGTGACTACCCTGAAAATTCTTGGCTGGAATATTGGCTTTATATCTGACTAATGGGCAGATATCAACACATCACGATAAACTTCCTTAACTTTAATTTACTTGTCTGTAAAATGGGGATAATGGTGACTGTTACTTTCTGTAGTTGAAACGCTCTGTTCTTGCTTGCTTATGACTCACTTCCTCTTTTGCTGATTAACAGCATTTAACCCTTTGGGGACTGACCACCCCACCTTAGTTTCAGTCCATGGCATGCAGGTGAACAGTCTCCACGGTGGGATTGTGACCTAACATAGGCCAAACAACAAAGTCCATTCCAGCCACAAAAAAATGGTTTGAGGATAAGCCTGTGATCCAAGTAGGTTCAGTCCCACTAAACCTGAGGGCTGGGTGGAGGTCAGGGTGAAAATCAGCTCACTTTCTGCTGGGCTGGAAGATGTAAGCCGATCTTTAGGGAGATTCTGGGTGAGACAGAGCTGACAAGGAGAAAAATGGAGAGAAGCAATAGCAAGGGGCCCAGCCCTCATGACATGTTTGAGCTGCCAGATTCAACATGGCGAGCTCTACCTTTGAACTTTTTATGTGTGCCAATATATCCTCTACCTTTTATTGTATATGCTTAGGCCATTGGGGATTCTGTCATCTGCTTCTCACACCACATCTCCAACTCTCCAACAGAACCTGATACCCAACAATTCAATTCAGTTCTGACACTAACTACTTGGATTTCGCACAGACCCACAGGTTGAAAGGATCAGTCCCCTAAGAATGAGCTCGCTTCAGACACCGGTCACAAATGGGGTGTCCAAAATGCCTACACTTCTGTCTGACTTGGTGATAAATTCGGGGATTCCCAAGACCCGTTGTCAGGTTCACTAAATTGCTAGAATGGCTTATAGTACTCCAGACGGCAGTTTACTAACATTTACTGATTATAAAGGGTACAACTCAAGAATAGTCAAATGGAAGAGATACATAGGATAAGGTATGGGGGAGGGGCAGAGTGTTTTTGAGTGGACCTTCCACCCACCTCCCCAGCATCTCAGTGTATTCACCAACCTGATTCTCCAAACCCTGCCATTTAGGGGTTCCTATGGAATTTTCATTGCATACACACAATTGATAAAGTCATTGCCAATGGTGATGAACTCAACCTCCATCTCCACTTCCCCCGCCAGAAGTAGTGGTAGAAGGTTGAAAGTTCCAACCTTCTAATCATGCACTCAGTCCTTCTGGTAATCAGCCGCTACCTGGAAGCTATTTAAGAACCCTCAGCCAACAGTCATCTCCTTAGCATACAAAAGACACTCTTGCTACTTTGGCAATTCCCAAGGGTTTTAGCAGCTGTGTGGCAGGAACAGGAGGCAAGGACAAAATGTCTTTCTAGAATTCCACAGGAATTAAGTTTTAGGGTTCTAACATTATACTTCATAGAGTCTTTGTGGGGACTAAATTTAAAAATGCATTGGGGAGGGTTTGTGCTTTGGTGAGTGCTGTGAAAGATGTAAGCCTGATGATTCACAGACCTGTACCCCTTGGGCAAAGAATAAAAATAAAATTAAAACAAAACAAAACAAAACAAAACAAACAAAAAAAATGCATAGAAAGCATTAAGCACAGGGCGCCTGGGTGGCTCAGTGGGTTAAAGCCTCTGCTTTCGGCTGAGGTCATGATCTCAGCATCCTGGGATCGAGGCCCGGGTCGGGGTCTCTGCTCAGCAGGGAGCCTGCTTCCTCCTCTCCCTGTCTCTCTGCCTGCCTCTCTGCCTACTTGTAATCGCTCTCTCTGTGTCAAATAAATAAATAAAATCTTTAAAAAAAAAAAAAAGAAAGCATTAAGCACAGTGCCTAGGACATGAAAAACCCTCAGAGTGAGTAGTCATTTTTCTTACTATTATTGTTACTATAATAATAACTATCATCCTATCCTTTATTATGAAGTGACTAGAATTTTATTAAGCTAATATGCATATGGATCTACAAGTACTGTTGAATACCTATAAATTTACTGAGCACAATTGAGCAAGAATCAATTTTTTTAAAAGATTTTATTTATTTATTTACTTGAGAGGGAGAAAGGGAATGAAAGCATGAGCAGGGGGAGGGGCAGAGGCAGAGAGGGAAGGAGACTCCCCTTGAGCAGGGAGCCCAATGTGGGGCTCAATCCCAGGACCCTAGATTGTGACTTGAGCTGTAGGCAGACGCTTAACTGACTGAGCCACCCAGGGGTCCCAAGAATCAATCTGATACTGATTTTCTGTGACTTCTATTGCAGGTGAAGTCCAAATAACTCACCGTATTGATCCCTAGCAATTGATAGTTAAACAATCAGCTGAACTGACTCATAGTCAACTCGATGGTTAAGGCTGTGTTCTTAGGAAATCCCAAGCAGCAGAGCCATGAAATGATTCACAGAATACTACAGTGAAGTCTCCTGGGCTCAGTAACTGCCAAGCATGGGTCTGAAGCCCAACTATGCTGCTTATACATCGTGTAAAACAGATCCCATTTCTTAATAACTCTGAGCTTTGTAAAATGGGGTTTAAGAACACCTTCTTCATAAGGTAACTATGAGGAATAAACAGAGTAATAAAGCCTGACTCAAGCTGTATAACACCAAAATCATCAGCTCTTCCGATGTTTTAATTATGTTGACTGATACGAACAAACCACTTTGAGCTAAAGCAATGCAAAGTGACCTTAACATTTTTTATGGTCAAACGATACTGACTAGCAGTCATTTGAGCAAGGTAGAAGCAATATGTAGAAGTAGGTTAATTTAAACATTTAAATTGAGACATTTTCTCACCTAATTTAAAAGAATGCAATCTTTTACATTATTAAATAAGATATTAAACTATTCTTTTAGATTAAGTCATACAGAAAGAATGAGTGATCCTACAGTGAGAAGCCTGTTTAAAAAAATGGTCATTCTTCTTTAGTTAGATGTCAGTTTGTCAGCAAACATTTTATGAGTGATAATTTGAAAGAGCAGAATATGGTTACTGAAGAGTCGAGTTCTTTCAAGAAATAGTCATGTAAGTTAATGATTTTAGTGAAGTAACGTTAGGGAAAAGCTGGCCAAAAAGTACATGAATTTCAACCTGAGGCTAAAGTTTTCTTCTTCACAGCAAATTATATTCAGGTTAATGGGGTCGACATGGGGATTGAAGCTACTGAGGGGGCTTTGTTGGTTCATACTAAGTTTCTGCTAGAGTCAATAATGCACAGAAACACTTGGAAGAAGGCTATTTCCAGGTGATGTGTGTGAACAGGCAAAGTCTTCGTGGGAAGAACCTGCAGAAAGAATGCCTTTCTCCTATTTTTCTCCATAGGTTTGTTCAGACATTAGTGTCCACCTAGAATGGTTTCCATCCTCTTCAACCACTTTTCACTTTGCAATCGCTCACCCCCCAACCCACCACTTTCTCTTTTCTTTCAACATGTCTTTTTAGAAAGCTCAGAGAAACGATATAAAACAGTAGCCAAGGGGTGCTGGGTGGCTCGGTAGGTTGAGTATCTGACTCTTGATTTTGACTCAGGTCATGATCTCAGGATGGTAATATTGAGCCCCACATCAGGCTCTGCACTCAGTGTGGAGTCTACCGGGGATTGTCTCTCCCCATCTCTGCCTGCCCCTGCCTCTACTTTTACTAAATAGTAGATAAATAAATAAAATCTTAATTAAAAAAAAAGGCAGCCAAGAGAACAGATTTGGATCACTCAGGATACAGTTTTGGCCTATGACTCTCACCTTCGGTTTCCCTATCTACTAAAAGGGGTTATTTAAAAACCCATGGAGGGGAATAGACAGAAACCAGATTGGGTCACAATTACCGTAGAAAATCATTAACTCCTTCATTGGACTGGAAACATGCCTATAATGTAGAAGGCAATGAGATTTAAGAGGCAGTAGAGAACAGGAGACTCAGGACAACTAGTTCTTGCCCACGCACTCCTGGCAATCCTCAGAAGAATGGTGAGCGTTAGCACCATGTAAACTGTTACTCATTCACTGTTGGCTCTATCTCTCAAGACACAAGCGGCCAAACTGAGGAAGTTCAAAGCATGTGGAGGAGCACTCCTATTCGAGGTCTTGGAAGAGGAGAGAGGAAAATCAATTTCATTTCTCTATTATCATTTTATCTTAAATTTCAGCAATAAAAAATTCTGTGGAACTTTATGTTCTCTCAGCCATTTAATTGAGATACCTGCATAATACCCTCAAGTTTGCCATTTGGCCCACAAAGCATAAACTAGTTCTACCTTGCCCTTAACAGAAAAAGTTTGCCAATCCTTTCCGTAGCTGAGTTCAACCTCTAACTCTTTCCTTAGGCATCTGATAAGTGGAGTGAGGGACAGAGGAAAATTAACTTCCTTCCTTCCTTCCTTCCTTCCTTCCTTCCTTCCTTCCTTCTTTCCTTCCTCCCTTCCTTCCTTCCTTCCTCCCTTCTTTCCTTCCTTCCTCCCTCCCCCCTTCCCTTCCTTTCCCTTCCCTTCCCTTGACAGAGAGAGAGAGAGAGAGAGAGAGAGAGAGAGCGAGAGAGCACACAAGCAGGGGGAATGGCAGGCAGAGGAAGAGGGAGAAGCAGGCTCCCCGCTGAGGAAGGAGTGTGATGCGGGGATTGATCCCAGGACCCTGGACTCATGACCTGAGCCAAAGGCGGGTGCTTAACAGAGTGAGCCACTGAAGTGCCCTGGAAATTAACATTTTTGCTGCTAAGTGAAAAAGGGCTGATCTGTCCTGCTCTTCCTTCATCTCAGAGAGTGTGCTTGAAGTTGTAAGATCAATCGTGACCATTAACACTGGGAGATCATAGTGGCTTATCTTTCAGACTTTGGTTTTTTAAATCTTACAGCACACTTAAGAATTAGTTTCTGTTATTACCCATTTTGTAAATAGAAAAACTGAGACTCAGGAGGACTTCCCCCAGGGCATAGTTAGTATGGTTTGGAATGGAGCCTCTTACTCAGTTTTCCATATACAGATAATCACAATAGTAAAGTGATGCAAAATTATTGTTTACTTTGGTCTAAAATTGTTAGCACTTATTTGTGCAGTGTGTGTCTGGTAAGCAAACCACAGTGGAGTGGAGAATAAGGTAGAAGGGAATGTTCAGAAAGAGACACGCTGTATGGAAGAGTTTCTAGAAATTCTATTAGAAGTACGATTTCATAGGTCCTTATTTTAGCCAGCAGTTATAGGTACTGAGGCATGTGAGAGACTTTCATCTGTTCCTTTACAAAATCATTAATTCATTCAACAAATATTTTTGATGACTACCAATTGTTTGCCATCACTGTGCTAGGCAGGAAAATACAACAATGTAAATATCCTCAAGATATTTACAGTTTAGTGGGAAAGACAGACAAATTAAAAAAAAATCCAATATGGTGATGTAAATGCTTTGATTTTGATAAGCACCTGAAAGGGGACTTGACTCCAGTTTGTTGGGAAGGGGAAGGTTTCTAAATGTCTTAAGACCTGAAAGATGAACAAGACTTTCTCAGCCAATGGTGCAAAGGAAACTAGAAAACTGGGAAACTAGAAAACTAGGAAACCAGAAAATTTTCCAGGTTTTGCTGTAAGCGAAATGGCAAGCAATTGGTATGGCTGAAGATTCCTGTGGTCAAATTTGGGGAAGGTGCTTTAGAGAGGAAAATAAGGGACATGGTCAAAAGATAACCTGGTGGGGCGTCTGGGTGGCTCAGTGCGTTAAAGCCTCTGCCTTCGGCTCGGGTCATGATCTCGGGGTCCTGGGATCGAGCCCCACATCGGGCTCTCTGCTCAGTGGGGAGCTTGCTTCCTCCTCTCTCTCTGCCTGCCTCTCTGCCTCTGCCTACTTGTAATCTCTCTCTGTCAAATAAATAAATAAAAAATCTTAAAAAAAAGATAACATGGTATAAAATTCTTAAAACCCATGTTTAAAAAGTTCTCAGTTTATTTTAAGGACATGGAGCAAAATGATATGGTTGAAGTGTTGTTGTAAAAGAATGTTTAAGCTTGTGCAGAACATTGTTACCCTTCTTCTAGTGATACACCCAAGGATAATGAATGCATTCATCCAAGAAATGTCCACAAATGCTCATAGCTGCTTTATTCATAATAGCCCCAAACTGGAAAGAACTCAGATGTTCATCAACAGCAGAAGCAGACCCTGGAGTGATTCTACATGGAAGACCACAGAGCAATGAAAAGGAGCCGCCTACCGCTGCATGCCAACAATCAAGGAAAGCAGCCAGGTATCAAAGAGGATACATATATTAATGAATTTATTAATTTTTATTTTTTCAATTTTTTTTGTTAAAAGTTTTTATTTATTTGTCAGAGAGAGCATGCAAAAGCAGGGTGGGCTGCTGGCAGAAGGAGAAGCAGGCTCCCTGCTCACAGGAAGCCCGATGCAGAATTTGATCCCCGGACCCTGGGATCATGACCTGAGCTGAAGGCAGACGCTTAACCAACTGAGCCACCCAGGCATCCCAAGTATATTATGAATTTAAATGAAGGCTTTTTAAAAAAATTTGTGTGTTTTAGGCAAGACTAACCTGTGGTGTTAGAAGTTAGGGAAGTGGTTACCTTGAGAGAGGGAGCAGTGGGTAGAAGGAGCCTCCAGGGTTAGTTCTAGATGGTTAGTAATCTCTTTCTTGATGTGAATTGTAGTATCATGGATAAGTTCCAGTAATAAAATTGAGCTGTTCACTCACAACTTGTATGCTTTTTTTCAATGCATGTTATATTTCCATTTTAAAAAATTATGTAAAAAGAAGCAAACACTGGGGGCACCTGGGTGGCTCAGTTAGTTAAGCATCTGACTTCGACTAGAAGGAGGTCATGATCTCAGGGTCCTCTGCTGCTCCCTCTCCTTCTGCCCTTCCCCTCGCTTGTGCTCTTTCTCTCTCTCAAATACATAAATAAATGAATAAAGACAATCTTTTTTTTAAAAAAAGCAAACAATGGAAACTTTGACTTTCCTATTTTATAAGATCCCTACTCAACAGGGTTTTTACAATAAACAAAGAAATAAATGAATAAAAACAAAGACCCTCACTTAACACACCAAAAAAACCCTAAAGTTAATCTAGAAATGTTTTCCTTAACCAGTTTAGTAAAAACAATAGAGATGGGAGATATCCAGAGGTGATGAGGGCATGTAGAAACAGATAGTCCTCAAACACAATTAGGAAATATCAATAGACATCTATTTTCCCTTAAGAATAGAACTTGGCAATATTTATCACTATTTAAATGGACATAACTTTTGGCCCAGTGACACCAATTCTAGAAGACTTTTCTACGAATTTCTTGCAAAAGTCTACAAAGCTCTGTGCACAAAGATATTCAATGCAGCTTTATTCATGACCGAAAAATATGGGAGTTATTGAAGATGATATAAAAATAAAGCATTTTGACTTACAAAGAGGCCAAGCTGATGAAAGATTTCTATGTGTTTTTGCTGGTTAAAACAAACACACACCAAAAAATCCCACAAACATGAGCTTAAAAAGCCCAGGCACATACCTACTATATTTAGGCTTAGAAAGAATAACTGAAAAATCAAGGGAAAGCACCTCACAATCTTACACTATCCTGAAGGTCTCCTTGATCCAAGGTAGAGATTGTTCAGGCATATTTTCCAGGATAGCTACTGAAGGTGTTCACAATGAGCCTTGCCAAAATGAGCCACTTTGGCATGTGGGTAATTTTGAGCTGAAGTTAATCATGGCCCAAAAGACGCAGTAAGAGTGTTTTACTTCTCCCTTAACTGCCCCTAAGAATTTGGACAGCGGGCCTGGTCCAGAGATAAGCACAGGAAGGAAGGACCAGGTATAAACGGGGGTGGG
>LNAC01000966.1:249264-266481 GCA_002007465.1 Ailurus styani
CCCCCCCCCACCCCGACCCCCATATCTCTTCCAGCCAAGATTCCTTTGAGCCTAACTTTTGGTAATGTCAGTTAAGTCATCAGGAATTTTATTTAATTTCTAAAAATAACAATGTGCTGAAATACTGAATATGCTTCCTCAAACTATATAGAGTATGCTTATTCTATGACCAATGATTAATTCTTTTATAAAATAATGCAAGTTCCTTTGGTGGGATAGGGAAATGTTACCTTAAATCTCAAGAATGTTTTAATGATATAGTCAAGAAAGGATTTAGATACCAAAAGGAATATAATTACTCTTATATGAAACCATAGAGCTGAATGGAGTGCATATTAGAAATAATCTTCCAAGGCCGTGGTCTCAGAAAGCAACCATGAGCTCCTCCACTAAAAAAGGGAAAGAGAAAGGGAATTTTCACGTCACTGTTGGGAGCAGCATAACCCTGTATGGGGGTCCTTAACTATTTGGCAGAGAAATGACATCCTGTGTGAGAGGAGAAAGAAGACTCGCAGAAGAGATAGAAAATCTGAGAAAAAAGATTGACCTAGTACACCTGTATTCTTTTGTTTCCCCAGAATTAGCATAATGTCAGACACAGAGTTATTTCTAAGTAAATGTTTGTTGAAGATTGAACACAAGGTAAAATCATACCAAAACTCTTCACTGAGATAAAATTTCCATGGTGTAATGGCACAAATGACCACGCATAAAAGTTCTCTGGATGCTATTGCTTAATGTACGAAAGCATAAATAAGTACAAATGAGGTACTTTAAACCTGATTTTTATTTAATAATTGATCCTAGGCAGACATTTTTAGATAACTGGAAAATTCCAAAAATCACTTGCCAATCTAACAGTCTTTTGTAATGTTTTGAAGTAGATCCCCACTGTGGAGTGAACTACAGACTGTATTTGGAGTCTAGCACAGAGGACATGATTCTATGAGAAACTAATTATCCCTGGAAATACAATGTCTGGATTTAGAGCCCCAGAATTCTTAATCCTGCCTTCAGCCAACAACAAAGACAGCTTTTTGAAAGTTCAGATTTGAGATTCATTCCATCATACCCTTCTTGTGCTTAAGGGCTTTGTCCTTAGGAAAATGTCTATGTGCAGAACCAAGAAAAAGGAACATTAAGGCACAGGGTGTATGGATTTAATTTCTGATTTTACAAAGAAAATTCAGAGCACACTCGTAATCTAGATGTAGGGCAAGCATACATATTTCCATATCAAACCAACATCCACACTAGAGAATGATCTTTCTTTCTAAACTAAAGGTTCCTGCAAATTGATCTCATGGGACATTTTTCCTAGGACCTAATTCTTAAGCATATCATATATTTAAAAAATGAATCAAAGGAAAATGGTACCTTCCTAAACAAAATAAGCTGCTCACAGGCAAAGCTTCAGACACATGGCATCTCCATTGGCTCCAAGTCTACTAGTTATGGAACGGATATCCAAAAGGCCAGTAGGAAAGAAAGCCACAGTCTGTAACAGTCATTCATCAGCTACACAACTGGCTTTGTGGGGGCAACACTGTTGGTGAAGGCGAAGAGTTCCCACCTGAAAGGGGAAGATGGTTGTCGACAAAGTTGGAGGGAGGGAAATAGACCTGTCACCAGGCTGGCTTTATTCAGGCTTGTCAACTTAGATCAAGTGCATATGATCCTGCATGAGTTCTCAGCATGGGTCAAAGGCAGCCGCCAGACCCAAATATGTACTTTTCAAATATGAACTGTCTGTGCCATCTACATATGAGATTAGAGACAGAGGAAAAGAAGAGTATCCACCACAGTCACTGTTGATCATCAAAGAATAACCTAACGCAACCTGAGAAATATGGTTAGAAATGTAGACTTCGAGTCCTAAAATAGCAGTTCTGGGTCCATCATCCCTACCACTTACTTGTTGTGTGACTCTGGGATTTTATATAATAACTCTGAATTTTTGTTATCCCTAATTATGCAAAATAGGGATAACAATAATACCTACCTAGTGTCACTGGTTGAAAATAATTCTCATAGTATGAGGATTACATTTAGCACTGTGCCTTGCTTATAACAGAGATCAACAACCTTTTTTTTGGAAAGGGCCAGATAGTAAATATTCTAGGCTTCTGGGGCCACGCGGTCTCCCTCACTGCCACTCAAACTGTCACTATAGCACAAAGACAGCATGACAATATGTAAATGAATGAGTATGACCATGTTCTGAGAGAACTTTATCTACAAAAGCAGGAGAGGAGCTCAATCCAGCTTGTAGGCTGTAATTTGCAATGGTTTAGAGATATGCTTAATCTCAGTATTCTAAATAATCCTAATGATACCAAATATTGGAGATTGTTTAAAAGATGCTACCTATTGTGCTCAGTGCTTCTCAGGGATTAATTTACTCAGTTGTCGTAAGGTAGAAACTATCGTTTTTACCATTTTGGCAAAATTAAATAGGCCCAGAGATGTGAAATAACTCAATCAAAGCTGCCTGGCTTAATTAGCTGAAAAGTTAGGATTTGAACCCAGGTCCTCAGGCTTTTGAGTCCATCCTCTTAGCCACTCACAATGGCAGCGAGGTTTACCTACTAACTCCTGGTTGATTGCAGTTATGCGCCAGGGAAAAGCTGCTCTGCAATTAAACTTCAAGCAAAACTCTCATGTATTTGAATTTTGAGGAAATACATCATCCAGAATTATAATCTAGATTACACAGGTGGTGAACTTAGAGGAATTTCAATTTGCTTTATCTTTGATCGTTACCATCACTATGTAGTTTTCTTAGAAATATGTTTTACCTATCAGTTGCAGGTAAGCCAATGCTGGGAAGTTATTTGAAGGAAAATGAACTAATGATGATTCTGATGAAGACGGATAGGGCTGGTCGAAATGATTTAGGCCAAAGAGAACCTTAAGAATGATTTATTATGGAGTATACCTCCTCGCAAAAACAATATACCATACTCAAGAATTCATTTAAAAACACATAATAATTTGGGGCATCTGGGTGGCTGAGTTGGTTGATCACCAGATTCTTGATTTGGACTCAGGTCGTGATCTCGAGGTCATGGGATCAAACCTGGTGTGGAGCCCCACGTTGGGCTCCATGCTCAGTGCAGAATCGGCTTGTCCCTCTCCCTCTGCTTGTCACCTGGCTCATGCACTCTCTCTCTCTCTCTCTCTCTCTCTCTCTCTTGCTCAAATAAATAAATAAAATCTTTAAAAAAATAAAAAAATAAATAAAAACACATAATAACTTGATTTACCAAGAACTTTACTCTTTGACAAGGATTTATCCTAAGGAAACACAGTGGTTTTAACAGCCACGGGAAATGTTTTCAAAATAACAAGCAGAAGATTTTCTCTTCTACAGGGAACAATGGGAAATGCAGTTCTTTGTAAGACGCTAGAAGCAGACATCATCTCATTAGTCCAATAAGGTAGGCTCTATTATTATCACAGATGAGAAAGTTGAGGTTCAGAGAGGATAGCCTGCCCAAGCTCACCTAGTTAGTTAGTAAATTTAGCACCAGGATACAACACCAAGATATTAGATTCCAAGGTAAAATATTGAGACAATTAAACTCTACACTGAAACATCCCTTGTCAGCTCAGGAATGTCACATAATTGACGGAGACTGAGGACGTGGGGCTCAAAGGTCCATATTCTGCTGAAGACCAGAAGATAAACAAAAGATAAGATGTGAAATGCAGTGAAAGATCAGTGAAAACATCATCTAATTAAGATACTGGTACTCGGGTCACCTGGGTGGTGCAGTTGGTTAAGCGCCTGACTCAGCTCAGGTCCTGATCTCAGGGTTGTGAGATCGAGGCCTGTATGGTGTTCCATGCTCAGTGTGGAGACTGCATAAGACTCTCCTCCCTACCCCCTGCGTACTCCCTCTCATAAGACTCTCCACCCTACCCCCTTTGTACTCTCTCTCTTTCTCTCAAATAAATAAATAAATAAGTCTTAAAAAAAAAAAAGATCCTGATAAATACTCACTAGGGAGTGTCTCTAGTAGGCTTTAAAAATATATAGATGCCTGGGCTGCTTGTTTAGAGATTCTCATTCATTTTGAACTGGGGTGGAGCCAAACACAAAGGCTCCTCCTCAGGTGTACATTTGAATACATATGTCTACAGAAAGACTGGGCTGCAGGAGAAGTCTCAAACTTGGCCCCCACATGTGAATCACTTGTGTATGTAAACTACTTAGTACAGAGCCTGATATGGAGAGAACGCTCCAAAGAATTCTTTACTGTTAGCTAAGAGGGTTAAAAATGAGGGAGCAGGCTTTAGGTCCATTTTAATTAATTGAGTTACACAAGGAAAAATGATTCATAGTGGTCCTTGGAAGTCATCTATAAAATAATCTGATATTGACTTTTCCCAGATGTGGGAGTTGATTGGGCTTATTTATTTACAAAATGTATAGATTCTAACTGACTTAAGGTCAGTGACAACATTTGATTCGTCTCCATTCCTTCTGCTCAGTGACTTATATGGAATGTATGCAATATACACTCACAGAGTTGATTTTCAATGTGCTTTATATAGGTAAGCCACAACCTATGATGTTAATGGACCATATTTTAATCAATACCAGTTTAGAAATTGTTTGCTTGGTAATAGAAAGTCATGATAGACATTATCAAATGATAACATCAGGAGTAGGATGCACAAAAGAAACCAAGCCTATTTGGGAAAAAAGGAAGTTCTTGCCTTAGATGATAATGGCTGATCAGCAAACAGATTGAAAATCAGGAGACCAGACTGCTATTTATGTGTGAGAGGATTAGCGTTCAGGTAGGAGCCCTGAGAAAAGTCTGGTACAGTCGTGTCAAAAGAGGACCTTCTTCTACAAAGATTTGGGTTTGATAAGATCAGCACCAGATAAATGTATCCCTGGATACAATTATTTTGAAATGTGATTAGCCTATGGAGAGTCCATGATGCCATCACCAAGGCAGAAAGGTGGTTCTTTTATTTTTCCACTGGAGAATGATTTTGGAGGCAGGGAGATAAGAGGCATTGGAAGTAATGCGATCCATAAAGAATGTATAGAGACAGAGTTCTTGAGATCATTGAGATAATATGAAAAGGCTGAGCTGGAGCTCCTAGCAGGGATGCAGACATTTATCTCTCAAGAAAGCATAATAAGTAACTTAACAACTAGCAGACCTGGAAGTAAATGGCTTTCATCAGTACAAACCGTAAGGTGAATGCTGAATGTTGGCATGTCGTGGTGATCTTAGAAATAGTCAAGGTATGGTCATATAATACTGAATGGTTGTGGAGTTTTTAATAGTCATTTTGCACATCAAGGCACACTGAATTCTAGAGTGCTCAAAGAGCCAATTTATCTTAAGAAATCTTAATCTATTAAAACCTTGACAATCAGGGGCCCTTGGGTGGCTCATTCAGTTAGGTGTCTGCCTTCCGCTCAGGTCATGATCCCAGGGTCCTGGGACTGAGCCCTACATCAGACTCTCTGCTCAGCAGAGGGTCTGCTCCTCCCTCTCCCTCTGCCTGCCGCTCCCCCTGCTTGAGCTTTCTCTCTGTCAGATAAATAAATAAAAAATCTTTTAAAAAATTAAAAAAAAAAACCTTTATAATCTGTAAGCTCGCAGTCCAAATTCTACTCATAGGAGATTATACACAGCAGGGATGTTTTTCTTTATATCTACATAAATGTATAGATACATAGATAATAGTATGGAGGACAACTGAAAGTTACTGATTTGCTGAGAACCTACTCTCCCTCACTCCCTTCTTTATAGAGACCAGCCCTTACTGCTCTGCTCCATCCATATGTGTACTGTGCCTACAACCATATTTGTAAAATATGACCTCTGTCTCCCTGGTTTCAGGTGATTGGGGGAGGGCGGTAGGGGGAGAAGGGCTACTGACCCAAGTTGGACCAAGGGAAATTTGGATTTCCTGCATTCATGTGGTCGGTCTCCTGAATAGATTTAATCACAAAATGCTTGGATGGCTGTATTTCACCATGGGGTCTGAGAAGCAGAAAAAGCTAATTTGCAGAGTAGAGAGACACAGAAAGGAGAGTGGCCTGGTCTTTGGTCTATATATGCATCTTAGCTGTTTTTCTGCCTTCAGGTTTGAGGAGACACAGTATATCCTTATAATAAATTTCCTTCCCCGTGTTTTATTCTTGCTCAAGTGGGTTTCTATTCCTGTCAGACAAGAGTCTGAACTAATACAGAAATGGGCTCTAGCTGTCTGCAGAATCCATTTGCTTTTACTTATGAAAAAGGGTCCTAACAAAATGAATGTTTGCTAGGTAGAATGACCCAAGTTTTCAGTTTGAATGCTGATAAGCATTTCCCTCACACCGGAGTTAGATTTAAAAATCTGGCCTCAAATTAAGATTGGCATATCTGGTCTTCCAGATGGTGCCTCGTGTCTTGATGTAAAATGAAAAGACTTCTGTCTCTTATGGTAACTCTGACATCAACATTTATTACACGGCCAGAGTGTGTTGGTGGCCCCTGAGAAAACACGCAGAAGATGTATTTGTCGGCCAAGGCTTCTCTGAGGAAAACGAAGCAGGTATGGAAGCTTTGGTATAAGAGAAAGAGCAGCCGGGTTAGAAGAGATAACCTGCCTGGATTTCAGTCTTCTGTTCCCTTGTGTAGCTTGAGCCACTTCCCCGAAACCTATCTGGATAAAACTAACAGAAGGCTATAGAGAAAGGAGTTAGCTTTTAGATGAACCGGCTACAGGTTCAAGTCTCACTTCTGCCCCTTAGTAGTCATGTGACTTTAACTCAGTTCCTCTCTCTTCATGAATCTCACTTTTCTAATCTTTGAAATGAAAACCAGACTATCCTCTGCCCTTCTAGAATCATCACCACTAATACTGTAAAAGCTAGGTACACAGTAGTGATTCCTCACACAGGGGTCACCAGATTGAGCTCCTGAATTTATTTTTTCCTTCGTCTACTTATTCATGTATTCCACAAGCATTTTTTTTTCTGTGCCTACTGTTTCCCAGACACTGTGTTAAGGGATGCAACTGCTCCAGTCAGTGACAGAAGTGATGGCCATGTCTTTATGGGGCTTACAATTCAGGGGTCATTAGAGACATTAAACAAACTTCTTATGTGGAGACACCTCAAGGGAGAGATACCCTTACAAGATCCTGTCTGAGCCTGTGGGGGGTCCCTGTTTGCCATTATTTTATCTATCTGTCTATCAATCTATCTGAAGATTTTATTTATTACTATTTATTTATTTATTTATTATTTATTTATTTATCTATCTATCTATCAGAGAGAGAGAGAGAGAACATAAGCCAGGGGAGTGGCAGGCAGAGAGAGAAGAAGGCTCCCTGCTGAGCAAGGAGCCCAATGCAGGACTCTATCCCATGGTCTTGGGATCATGACCCGAGCCAAAGGAAGACGATCAAGCGACTGAGGCACCCAAGCGTCTCTGCTTGCCCTCATCTTGAATGCAATGTGTGGGAACATGCTTCTTCCCCTTCCTGCTCATTCTTCAACCACCTGTAAGAGGGGTTAGCCATTTGGGGCATTTTCTCTTGGTGACAGATTATAAGGCTGTGATCTGTACCCTCTTCATAAGCAGTACCCTTTTACTCCATAAATGGTGGTGGAAACTTGCAATTTAAAACTACAAGGATATAGTAACTGTGAACTCTACATTTGGAGGGACCAGCTTTATCCCCCAATGCTACTGAGGCCAAATAAATCCATTTCCATCTCCAGTGTGAGATTTGCCTCCAGACAGATTGGGGGTCTTGCACGCTGGCTTCCTTTATAAACCAAGACAGTTTTTCAAATAGCTTCTGTTTCTTTCCAACAGATTCCGGGGTTTGCTTTCTTGTTGAGTGATGTGAGCCGTCTGCATGGCACAAGAAGGTGAACCCCCTTGCAAGGCATGGGGCGCCGCCCTCCTGCAAGGCGAGGAGTGTTGCAATGGGTATAGCATTAATCGATCCCTTCCAGTTAAAAGCGGCTTGCAGTTCAAATAACGCATATTAATATGAATGGTAAGAATAGACTAGATTTGTTAAGCATAGGTTGGATTTGCTATTTGTAGATCCCGTATTATTAATCAACATATATATTATATATAATACAAACCTAGTTACTAGAGAAAACATAGTCTAACTATAAACAATTCACTTTTTCCAGGTATAGTTAATTTACTCTTTCTATAGATAAACAGGCCTGAGTAGAGTCTGGGATGCCTGCCAGAAATAGAGTCTGGCGCTATGCTGTGCCTTCCCCAGGATGAGCGGCGTTTAGCCTTGGGGCTGAATGACCTTGCTCAGGGCCCATAACTTTGTACAAGACTAGGAGTGACCATAGAAAAGAGCACAATACAGATAAGCAGAACAGGCTTCGTCTATCAAGCCTCTGGGGAAAAAACACCAGGTGCATCTACAGGTACATCCTTTGACCAGTAAATAATCATCTTGGTTATGTCTTTGGTCATCCTTTGTTACAATGTTATAAATAAAACACCCTGAGCCCTGAGTTTTCGGGAGACTCCTGAAACATCATCCGAGTCTGTCTCCTCATTTCATATCGCTGACGTCGTCCTTTCCTTCGGGGACCCTGACTGTTGCTGGAGCTGGCTTCTGGCAGTTGAGGCTATTCCTTTGTGTCTTTTATTTCTTTTTTCTAATCACTGATTTCTCCAGTGCTGGATTCCACCCCCCATTTGATTGGTTGTGCTATTTCATTGTATTAATTCAACCTTTGTTGAATCAGATCTCAGCAGTTTCTCCCCCAAATTGTATTTTTCTAGTTCAGCTTTCATTTACCTTTGACAACAAGGCTCTGCTGTATTATGCCCTGAAGTTCCTTTACCCTGCAATTTTGAACTACCTGTCAGTTCCATACTAGGTTATTCATCATGTGCTTAGCAATTAGTCAAAATGGCATTTCGAGTATATGCTGAAAGCAGCACCAAAGACTGGGGGGAATCCCACGTCCAAAGCCACCTGGCTCTCTTCCTCCAAGTGCTCACGAACTCAGAGTTTGGGCTTCCATGCTGTCAGTCTCTGGGACTGATCATTCTCCATTAGGGTCTGGATCAGCCTCCCTGACAGTCTTGCTGTTTACCTTCATGTACATCTTCAGCTGATAACGGACCGTTGTGTTGCTGCCAGGCTCTGGAGGAGCCCCAAATTGGGCAGAGTTATGTTCTGGGGTTGGCCAGACCACAGAACTATCAGCACTGTTCCTCTTGTATTTCAAAAACAAACAAATGACACCTAATTTCTGTGTTTCTTTGATTGTTTATTTTCAACCCATGGGGACATCTTAAATAACTTAAGTATTTATCCTACAATTTAGATTAAAGTATGAAATGTAAGGACGTTATTTTTATTAAATACTTTCTATGTGTTAGACCTCAGGTGTCCAACAGCCTGCACAACATCACCCATTAAATATTGGCCTACCTCAAGTTTTTCAAATGTTTGAATGAGTCACCATCAAATTTCCTATAAGGATCTAGGTTTTTAGTTTCTCTGGAAAAGAGTAGAATGTTTAATGATATTGGACCTCCATGCCCCCATGAGAATAATTATCTGGTGCTAAGGCTGACTAGTAACCTCATTTCAACTAAAAGTAGCATGTGTTCAACTCCCCACCACTCCCTTTCTTCTCCAAATTGGCCTCTTTTGTTACCTTTTTTTTTTAAGATTTTATTTATTTATTTGTCAGAGAGAGGGAGAGAAAGAGAGAGAGAGAGAACAAGCAGTGGGGAGCAGCAGGCAGAGGGAGAAGCAGACTTCCCACTAAGCAAGGAGCCCAATGCAGGACTCTATCCCAGGACCTTTGGATCATGACCTGAGCTGAAGGCAGATGCTTAACTTTCTGAGCCACCCAGGCATTCCAACTTTGGTTACTTTTAAGTCTTCTGCATCCTGTACACAATTGAAATTGCAACACCCGCATTAGGTCATTACAAGTATTTTAGCTTTATAAAAACCTTGAGAAATAATTATTATCTACAGTTTACTGATGAAGAAACAAAGACTTAGAGAGGTATCTGATGGGAAGATGAAAAAAATTATAATCTTCCCTTAACAGAAGAGTCAATAAATCAAATCTGGCTTGCTTGATCTGTTTATGCCTTTTCTTCACCTATTTCTAGATGATTATACTACTTTACTGTTAGAGGATAAACTAACTAAAGACAGCTATAGGACAGGGGAGGGGAGGAAAAATATCAGTGTTCTAAAAAAACTATACCTCCAATACTTCCTTTCTTTTTTTTTTATCTTCTTTTTTTTTAAGATTTGATTTATTTATTTTGACAGAGAGAGATCACAAGTAGACAGAGTGGCAGGCAGAGTTGGGGCGGGGGGGGAAGCAGGCTCCCTGCTAAGCAGAGAGCCTGATGTGGGGCTTGATCCCAAGACCCTGAAATCATAACCTGAGCTGAAGGCAGAGGCTTAACCCACTTAGCCACCCAGGCGCCCCCCCAATACTTTCTTGAAACCAGAAGATTCAACCACATGGTGACAATCAATTAAGTTGATAGATTTTTTTTTTCTCCCTCCACTGGACCAGGCTACCTTGTTTGTTCACTCATTGGCTAGAAATTGGAACTGACTGGCAGGTGTCTTAACATGCTAAATAAGGGGAATTGTATGAACATCACTTCTGACTGCTCCCTGACTCTCCACAATCTATCCAGTGATTATGGAGTCCAGACAATTAAAAAACAAAAACAAACGAACGAGAAAGGAAGGAAGTTTTGCGAGGATATCAGCCAGCCATTCTCCAATTTTCTGAGTTTTTGTTTTGTTTTTGTTTTCGTTTTTTGTTTTGTGGCTCTTCAATGTGAAGTTGTTCATAAAAACAACTTCTAATTCCTATAAGGTTTTGGACATCACTTTGCTTCCCCCACGTACTTAAAGAAAATTACTATTGCATTTGTAACACCTATTTCCTTAAGGAGTCAACAAGTCATTTAGATTTTTGGCAATTAAAGTTCCTCTCTTTTTTCACTTTGGTTAAATTCAGGCTACAAAACTCTTTCTTCTTTTTGTGAATGTTCTGCGATTTAAAATAAATATTTATTCAACCATTAAATCTCTTCTGTGTTTTAAAAGCATATAGGTGGTCTTATTTTCTTTTCTATCGTGTTAAGGGAGAATTTCTCCTGACTTTTGAAGGTATAGCCCTGGAAAATATTTTGAGAAGTACATAGGTTTGTTCTTAATAAGAATCCTAGAAAGAGAAGCTCTTGTTTAACAAGAAGAATATTTGTAGAAACAACGTAAGAAGCAGAGCCAATTTATATTGAGATTGAAAACAATGTGAGAGTGAGTGATAGCAAATCCCTAAGAAATTGAGGATTTAAATGGAACAAGAGCTACAAAAATAGAATCGGCAAAGGGATAAAGATCAGTCAGAAACCAGACTGGAAAATATTGTCTTTGAACCGTGACTGTGGATGCCTAATATATCAATCAGGTAAAGTGACCAACAGAACTGAGTTTAAAATTTGGCTCTCATAAAGATTCTGCAGATTTAAACTATTTGTTTAAATATGTATACCTTCACTACAGGCATGGTTTCTTTGCAAAGAATAAAAAAAAACTTAAAAATGTACTGTATTTGTTTTGCAATTTTGTTGAAATTCACCTTTAATGTATTGACATGTGATGCGAGCCAACACATCACCTCTTTCTTCACATCCATGATAAAAGATATTCTGATTCAAGGATTTGTTAAAAGTTCATCTCAACTGGTACAATGATTGCTGCTTTACTAGCCTTCCATTACAAAATAATTTCCATGCTAGACGCTTCGGTTCTATTTTTGTTAGGGGTGTGTGTAGTGTAGGGGTATGTGTGCACATACACATACCAGACTGATGGCTGATGACCCAGAATGTTCTTCTCTTGACTAGGCAGCATTGGAGCTACAAAACCTGTTTTGGAGAAGTCTCTGCCATAACCAAACACATGCTATATACTATATCAAGTAGAAAAAAAGCCATATATATATATTATATATATATAATATATACATATATATTATATATATATAATATATACATATATATTATATATATAATATATATATAATATATACGTATATATTATATATATATAATATATATAATCTCCTGCACAATAAATTTTAATTTATTGATTTCCTTAAATGATTTCTTAGCTCTCCTTAAGTGATTTCTTAGCTCTCCAGCATATATTCGTCTTGGTCCTAATATGAAGTTACACACAGAGGAAATAAAAGAGAAGAACAAGAGAGAATAGGCATAAACCAAGAGTTCAGGATATATTCATGTGTGGTGAGCTACGGCTCCTAAATCGTAGCTGATTCCAAGGATTTGTTGCCCCCAATTTCCCTTGCATCTAGGTGAAGGGATTGTTGGGGGAGATACTGGTTGCATAGATGGAACACATTTGTGTTCCCTTTCCCTCTTTTACCAGTGCAAATAAGTAAATCTAAAACTTATGCTGAGGAACTGAAGGAGGGAATAGAGAAGACAATTTAGAATCTCAGTTTTTCACCACAAAGAACACTAAAAAGCGTGATAGTCTCAGGTTACATAGATTGTCATGTCAGCTGTCTTTATGAGGCACTTCTGTCAATGTTCTATAGAATGGGGTTTTCTTTCCTGTGACTGTGTCACCTTAATGCGACATAGAGATGTCAGGCCTTTACGGTCCATCGGGAAAAATTTCATGGTGTAGTAATGAGGTCACTGGTACTTGTTGCCCCCAAAATTATCTCTCAGTGGAATCTGGGAAATAGCTATTCTTACTGAACCAAATTCTATGATGCTGCATGCTACTTTTGTTTACAAACTCTAAGACAGAAGGTTGGGATTACCAGGGAAAACCTATATTAAGCTAATGTCAATCTATTAAGTTTGTTTCATCCATTACATTTAGTTTGATTAAGAGATTATAAGAGAAAATAATGAGGTTAAGTACATTTTCAAAGGCTGCCCAGGTTGTCTGGTACCTGGAGGGGGATGGTGACATAGGAAGGGGAGAGGGGAGGGAGGAGGGGACGGGGTGGGTGGAATTCCTACCTTTCTCATTTGGGAATGTGAACAAAATGAAAATTCCTGGGAACTAACTGCTAGAATTGCATGTATATTTATACGAAGGATGGTGTGTTTTTCATTATAATTAGCATTTAGAGCATCACTTGGGATTCAAATAAATGTATGGGACTACGTTCATATAAATAAACTGTTTGCATTTGAGTTAATTTACTTTGCCACTAGATACAGGCAGCAGCTGAGTGATTAATGTCGAACATTAGTTTGGCAGACAATAGAGACACTCCCTCCATCAGGCAGTTGACCTTTGTTTTTCTGTAACTATCCTAGAATCTGCCCGATTAGAACTTTTATGCCCTATTTTGTAACCTTGGCTTAACATTGGAACCGCCCGGAGAGCTTTCAAACAAACATTTGCATGGGTCCCACCCCAGAGAGCCTTACATTTTGTCTGGGGTGTGGTTGGGCTACAGTAATTTTAAAAAAGCTTCTCAGGTGATGCTCATGTGTATCTGAGATGGTAGATCAAAGAATCCCAGCTTGAGTTTCTTCAGATTTTAGAAGCATCATCTGGATAAACACCCCCCTTCCATCCTTGTCTGCTCCATTAGGGGTGACTTGTACTCTCAACTCCTTTATCCTTTACCACCTGATGGAGAAAAAATCATGGTATATGACCTTTGATGAACCCTGCAAGCTGTTACTAGACAAGAGGGTTAGGTGGTCATTTGCTCTAATTTTCCTTTCCTTTTGCTCTATTTTACCTCACCGTTGCAACGTTGTTAAAACCCAAAGAGATCTTGCACACTTTCTAAAACAACTGTATCAAGTTAAGCCTAGGGCTACTGCTCAAGAGTAGCAGTGGTTATTTACACAAATTATAATTTCTGAAGGGGGAACCAGAGACATTAGACCCTGGGAGACTCCTGTGCCAGAAACCTCTCCCTCAAAGCTTCAGATGGGACTTAAAAATTAGACAACCTGATCATTTACGTGTGGGCATTGCCTGAACGACTTTAACATAGAACTCACTTCATTCAGTACTTAAATCAACCTCATGAGGTAGATGACCCCTATCATTACCCCTGTTTAAGAGGTACAGAAACTAAGATTGACTTAGAAGAAATGGAAGATATAAACAGTGAGCTCTGGAAGCTTTGAATGAATCATAGACAATATTCAGGCAATATCTGACAAGAGAGATCAGATTAGATACACCTTTAAATATGATTTGGCTTTAGAGGCGTAGATACATTTCCTGGTTTTTCATTCTGAATCTTGTATCTAATAATAACAGAAGGTCCTATTTATTGAGAACATACTATTTATGAGGCACTGGGCAAAGCAAATCATATTATTTCATCTCATCCCCATGATCCGAGATAAGTACTATTCTTGGTCTCAACTTATAAAAGAGAAACTCTAGGTTTAGAGAAGTTAAGAAACTTGTCCAAAACTCAAAGTTGAGTTTGCACTGCCTTGCCTTGAAATTTTGAAACTCTGCCACTACTGCCTGGTGATAAGGAAGGGATTAAACACAACTATATCCATTATATTACACTACTTCCTGTGTCTTTACCTTTCTACCCAATGAGGTACCCATCTCCATTCAAATCTTTCTGCTTAAGAACAATCAACAGGATATTATGTAATGGTTTGAAAACAGGGACTCCGTGGAAGGATGTTCAAGGAGGTCTCTGAGCTTCTGCATTCCTCTCAGTGTCAGTGCCTCTTGCCCTTTCTGGAAGTGAGGATTCAGACCAGTATGCTAACTCGCCCTGAAGGAGTTCCCTGGCTCAGCTACTACCTCAAGAGGGAGACTGGAAAGGACACTCACCCATCTGTACTGGAAGAGTCCTACATGGTAATTCACACCCTTCACGCTCTGCATCTGCATTCCCTTCTCCCCCTCTGCACCTCTCCCTTGGTCAAAGTGTTTCCTAGATTCCATTTTTTGAGCATCTAAACTGCCTTGCCTTCTTCTGTAACTTGGAAGTTCCACAAAGACTGTGACTTCAGTAGATGCAGTCCTTGTGTTAGAAGTCATGTGTAACTCTTGTGTCTGAACTCATGTAAGTGCCAATACTGATTCCACAAGAAGGAGCAATAGTGTCCAGAAATTGGGCTTTCCAGTCAGAGAGACCTACATTTGAAACCTGATCTGTCATTCACTATCTGTGAAATTTTAGCAGTTGCTGAGGACCTTAGGAAAGAAATTCATTTTCCCTAGCCGAAAAAAGACCAAAGCATACTTACTCTATTGGGCTATCCAGAAGACAGCAAATATGAAGGGCCAAGAACCGCTCTTGCTTAGTATATGTTAGCTGTTACAGCAAAAACAACTATAATAATCATTACTCTCCCACCCCACTACTCAATAAAAAGTCTTTCAACTTTATGATCAAGGTGAAGGGCAGAGGCTCCTTTACAGACAAGCTGGTTGTTATCCAAAAAAAAAAAAAAAAAGGGAAAAAAAAAGGTTTTATGTAGCTGACTCTCTATAGTGAGACATCTGGATTTGAACCCCTGTCTGGCTCTATCTGTGTGGAGTTTGATAAGTTTCTTAAATTCTATGTGCTTCTGTTTCTTCATCTATGAAATTAGGAGAAAAAGGCTGTTGTGAAGATTCAAATGGTAACATGAAAATTATCATGTAGGGTGCCTGGGTGGCTCAGTGGGTTAAAGCCTCTGCCTTCGGCTCAGGTCATGGTCTCAGGGTCCTGGGATCAAGCCCCGAATTGCTTCCTCCTCTCACTCTGTGTGCCTCTCTGCCTACTTGTAATCTTGCTCTCTCTGCCAAATAAATAAGTAAAATCTTAAAAAAAAATTATCATGTGGGAAGGTCCTTAGAACAGTACCTTGCATGTAGTAAGCAATAGGTCAGGGTTAGCTATTTTTGTTATGATTTCTGTTGAGCTCACCCCAAATTCACAATGGCAAAACAGAATTGAAGAATGTGCACTCCATGATACTAAGGTAGCTGTCTAGGTTTCTAGGGAAACCTGCTTAGAGGTTATAAAGTTATATGCCTGTAAATTTATAAAATAAATATATTTCTTAGAAATAGGTTTCCCTTGAAATGTATCCCTCTCTTTGTTATCCTTAACCTTTTAATAAAGTCTTTGCCACAAATCCCTCTTTCTTTCTTTTTGTAACTTATTTTCTTACAGTTTAGAGATGGGCCTTCTGACTTATGACTCACACATATTATCTAGCCTATGAGATGGTTGTCAACTGCCACGAATCCCTGTTTCCTAACTTTGTCTGTTAGGATCCACTCAAAGTGCAGCACTTGTGAAGCACTTGCCTTTCTTTTGGGATGCATTGGAGAATTTCCTTGGTTATTCCAGGCAAGAAAATGAGCCAATGCTTTAAAAAGAACCAGGATAAGGGGTACCTGGGGTGGCTCAGTTGGTTAAGCATCTGACTCTTGGTTTCTGCTTAGGTCATGATCTCAGGGTCATGAGATGGAGCCTTGCAATGAGCTCTCGTTCAGCATGGAGTGAGTCTGTTTGAGATTCTCTCCCCCTCCTTCTCCTTTCCCCTCTGGTCTCCCCTCGCCTGCTTGAGTGCATATGCTCTCTCTCTAAAATAAATAAATAAAATAGTATAAGTCTTTTTAAAAAATCAGGCAAAAAAAAAAAAGAAAGAAAGAAAATCAGGCAGAAGACATTTTTTTCTTGTTTATATTTCCTTCAAATTACTGTTTCTCAGGGAATGGTTAGAAGACATAAGATTTCGGGAGGAGCGGCAAGATGGCGGAGGAGTAGGAGACCGATTATCATCAGGTCCCAGGAATTCACCCAGAGAGCTATCAAACTATTCTGAACACCTACAAATTCCACCGGAGATCGAAGAGAAGAAGAGCAGCAATTCTAGGAACAGAAAATTGACCACTTTCTGGAAGGTAGGACGTGCAGAGAAGTGAATCTGAGGCAACGGGAAGATAGACCCGGGGGGAGGGGCCGGCTGCCGGTAAGGGAGCGAGCAGCGGAGCACAGACTCGGAGCTGTTAGAAGTCGGCTCCACTGAGGGACGTCACCCCAGAGGCCAAGTGGGGGGTGAAACCCCTGCAGGGACAGTGTGGTCTCAGGACCCACGGGGACATAAAAAGACCAGGGGTGTCTGAGCGCGACCGAGCTCCCAGGTCTCAGAGAGAAGCCGGCGGGAGAGA